>VZRL01006732.1:684175-715630 GCA_013397895.1 Origma solitaria
GGAAAGGAAAGGAAAGGAAAGGAAAGGAAAGGAAAGGAAAGGAAAGGAAAGACATTGCATTGAAAGGTCACTATATACTCTGGTTTCAGTGTGCCTGGTATGCCAGGTGATGTCATTGCAGGGCCACCTGCAATATTTACACTTAAGCTGTATTACTAAAATTTCAGGTACTTATTAATATAGTTATTAGCATATTAACAGAAATGGTTGAGAGACATACTAAAAATAAACACATGTACCTGAAACTTGAGGCTACTGGAAAGCGTGCATTTAGCCTCGTGCTCAATGTTTTATTGTGTTTTTGTGGCCTTCTCCACCAGATGAGAAAAGAGCAGAATTTCAGATCTTCAATTGTGTCTTAAGGTGTAGGTTTTGTCTGTTGTATTAGGGTTTCTAAAGGGCATTGGGATTAGATTTCTTTTCAAATTCATATTCCTATGAACATGAAAACAGCCCACTATACTATTACGTGCACAAAAAGTGGCAACACTGATAAACTTGCTACCTGGTTTATTGTAGACTTAGCTTTAACTTGAATTCCCTTTTTTTTTGGTGAAATATCACTAAACAAATTAGTGAGTGATTTTGTTAGTCAGGTGTGCTATTCACAGTAATAATCTTGATCCCATAAAACTTCTAAAGCCACAGCCAAAAGCACATGCCTGGCACAGTGTATCTAACCTCCAGGTCATTCCTATGAGAAGTTGTTGTCCTTGGACAATTTATTGTTTTAATATTCTTGTCAAAAGATGTGCTTGCTTGATATAATCTGTTCTTTCCTTGTTTTCACAGATATGCTCTTCCTTCAAGGATCAGAGGCTATATTTAAAGTGGCTTTAAGCCTCTTGGGAAGCCACAAACCCTTGATTCTGCAGCATGAGAATCTAGAAACTATTGTTGATTTTATTAAAAGCACTCTCCCCAACTTGGGTTTGGTACAGATGGAAAAGACCATTAGTCAGGTATGAAGTAAACTGAACACATTGGAGGTATGCAAAGGAATGCTCTTTTTAACAAATTCTTGACAGAAGAACCGAACAACTACTTCAAGCTGAAAATTCTCTTGTAGTTATAAAGATGTTGAAAACTTTTGGAAGCAGATGACTTGTAAGCTAAAATGACTTAGTAGCTTTTTATGGTATTGTAATGTTTTATTTGACAACATGACAACATTCGTTATGGTCACTTTATGAAGCCTTTAGTGATAATTAGTTTAATATTTTTTCACCAAAGAATCTTGCCCTCCAAGTCTCATTTCAGAAGCAAAGATTTACTTACAAGAGCCTCACAAATGTTGGCCTTACTTATTGAAATTATAAACCTCCCTACATTGACTCTGTCTCTACTGGCTTTTATGGTGCTGGCCCAGTTATGTAACAACAGAACCTTTGTGATTCTGTCAGGAGTACATGGGGCAGTGCAGACTCTTGCAGCAAATTGTGACTGGACAGCAAAACTGGAAATCCTTGATACAGTTTTTTTAAACTGCAGACAAGGGAAATGATGCAATATTGCTAAGCTAGCAGAATGCTCCAGATGATAACCATGGAATCTGAAAAAATCATGAATTATTTCAATTAAGGCTTGCATGTTTAAAAACCCTAAATGTTGTTATACTTGACGTCTAAATTGCAGCAGTTTAGACGCGCTTTAGCCAGTTTTTCTGAAGGCCTTTTGTGGTCCAAAACGTAGGGGCTGTACTGTGCAGAACTGCAGATGCTGACAATCCCACAAGGGCTGCCGGAGATCCAAGCCCGTGGCTTGATAAGCAAAGCAGCAGCAGCAGCAGCACAGGGCCCTGTGGAGGGCTGGTGAGGGGCTTCCTCCTGGCAGCAAAGCTTCCAGGGGCCACACGCTCACATCAGGGTCAGAAAAATTGCTCCTAGTGCTTACTGGCAAAGGAAAGAGACGAGAACTAGAAAGTCTGTGCAAGGGGAAGGAAAGCAAGGAATTCCCAAGGGGCTCAGGGGTTTGTATGTTACCTGCCAGGCTGAAAGACTTGCCATGCTTAGGTGACCTGCAGAAAACTGTGTGCTTTGAGCAGAAGGAGAGAGGGATGCTCTGTTTAGGCAGCTCTGACTGCTCTGAATTTAAAGTGGATAGGTAGAAGTAAACTGAAGGAAGAGCAGTTCCCCCACTTTGATCAGGGCTGACTTTGAAAAGAGCAGCTGTTTGACCAGCCCCACAGTCCATACACAGCTCCTGGGCTGATCCTTGTGCTTCTTATCCTTCTGCAGCATGGCCTTCGGTTTACATGCCTTAATGTGCCTTCAGTTGGCTAGGTTTCAAGTCAAACTTTTTATTTGCCTCATGTTTCCCTCCTTTCAGATTTGATACCCTGGTTATGAGAACAGGGATTTCCCTTCCTCCTCAGGAGCACAGAGGCTAGAAGTGGCAGAGGTCATGAGAGGAGCTAACATTCTGCCCTGCCAAATTGCACTGCTTTTTTTACTGAAATATTAACAGCCTGCCTTCTTCAGAGATGCTCAGACTCACAGAAAATTCCCTACGTGTAACCAAACTCAAATTAACACTGTATTTCTGCCCTCTGTGCTTAGATGCTCAGTTTTTGTTTCTGCTGCCATATAACTCTGAGATAATTTCATAAACTGATGTTTTCTTTAACCAGCAGTTAAGGTTTTGTCTTACACTTGTACTTGTGGCAGGTGTTTGGACCACACTTTTTCTGAAATGACAACTAATTTCAGGTATGTCAAGAAGGGTTTATGCCAAACTGAGATGTATTAAATTTGAAAAGGGGAATGCCCTACAAAGTCCACACTCTTGAAAATTTTAGTGTAAGTAGTTTTGCTGGTCAGGCAGCAAATCTGAAGCAAAGCTTTTAAGAAGATCCAATGCCAGTGTATTGCACTCTACTGCCTCAGTATTGCCATTTCCACTGTAGGAAATGTGAACGCCAAAAAGGAAGTACTGTTTTTTGTATGCATTGATTAAATATCTAAGTCTAGATCTAGATCAATAGAATTTAAAGCATGGAAAGAGCAAAGTTTTTGATCTGTACAGCACCTAATAATATTTTTTTTATACAACAGGTGTTTGAAATGGATATTGCCAAACAGTTGCAAGCTTATGAAGTTGAATATCACGTGCTTCAGGATGAGCTTATAGATTCGTCTTTAAATGACAATCAGAGACTGGATAAATTAGAAAAGGCAAACAGTAGCTTGCGCAAACAAAATTTTGATCTCCTGGAAGAACTGCAGGTACAATTTATATTTAATATTTGATTAACATTCGAATTTGTTTCATATGGTGGAAGGTGACCCACTGCTGATAGGAGGAAAATGCATCACCAGAAAATGTGGGTTAATATTGTTTGTCAATATTTTGCCCCCAAAGGCTGAACTTTTTAACCCATCATAATTACATGATGGGCAGTGAGCTCATCAGAAAGGCAAATACTTCCCTGAAAGCCAAGATCACTCGGTACTCATGTCTCCAAATATTAACCAGTGCTGAAAATTCCAAACAGAAATTGGATGTTGTCAAAGTACCTCAGTTAAAGGTCTTGCATGATGAGTTTGAACAATCTAATACTTTGTTTCACCATGAAGTAGAATGCCAATATGTGCACCTTTTGAGGGAGACTTTTTGAAATTTTTCACAATGTGTTTTCTATTTGCATATTGCTCTAAATTCCCTTCTCTTCCTTTGCCTTTTGGCATTCATTGGATTCAATGTTGAGATGAAATGAGGATGCAGGTAACAGGTTGAGTTGTCTTTGCTTTACAAAGCAGCAAGTGTGGCCAAAAACATCTCCCAAGTGACTCATATAGAAGCTTATCTTAATCTTTGGTATAAAATTTGCAGACTTGGTAATTTTCTAATTTCATCACTTTGCATTATATTCTGAGTTTAATTTTTCAGAATTTCCAAAGTATTTTATAGGTATCCATGTATCTCAAAAATAGTTTAAAGGTAGTTTCGGTCATTAATGAATTTGCCTTTTTTTTTCCCTTCCCATCCTTTCTGCCCTCCTATCTTTTTACTTTGAAAGGTGGCTAATGGAAAAATCCAAAACCTTGAAGCTACAGTAGAGCTTTTATTGACCAATGAAGGCAAACTGAA
The DNA here is from genome assembly GCA_013397895.1 of Origma solitaria. Lineage (NCBI taxonomy): Eukaryota > Metazoa > Chordata > Aves > Passeriformes > Acanthizidae > Origma > Origma solitaria. Next base: position 688,265 of record VZRL01006732.1, read on the forward strand.
GCAGTCCATTCTCACTCTTGAGCAGGAGCGAGCAGCTCTGCTGAAAGCTGTGGAAGAGATGCAAAAAAAGATAGGTGATACAGATGGGAAGCCTCTACTTACTAGGCAAGAACACATGGATGCTGACTGACATGCACGGCTGTAACGGAGCAGAGGAGCTGAGCAAGAAGCAAAGGGAAGAACTGAGTCATTTTATCACGACCCATGGGGATCTGACATTGTCATGTTCATTGTACATGCCTTACTGCAGCAAAGCAAGATACAGGCATGGTGGCTTCCCATATCAGAGAAGCTGATTCCTTTGGGAAAAGACTCTTCTCTTCTTAGTGTGTAGAAATACTATGAAGAGTAAGATGCCACGTAAGAAATAATAAACAGGAGAAGCTTACTAGTGTGTGCAGTCATACGCAATACACTGTAAATATGGTTTGGATTCCTCAATAAGTGCTTCTAAACCTAAGTGCTTTGGGTTTGTCACATTTTTTGTTTTGTCTGCATCTCACCTTTTAAATAGCACATCCTTTAGAAGGTCTTTCGAAGAAATATGTCAGTGTAAAACCTTTGAATGGATGACTGCCCCATTGCAGCTATGCAGTGGTAACATTTACAGGGTGTTTTGTGGTTGGACTTGAGATTTTTAACAGTGTAATTGCCCTACAGCTTGGTTGGGTTCTGTTAATTATTGTTTACGCTTCAGAAAACTGCTTCCTGGTGCTTGAAGGTGTCAATCCATTGGACTCCAGGGAGCTGGATGGTATCATATGTAACTATGCATAACTGGGGGGTTGTCTTCCTTTTTTTTAAATATGTTTGTTTAGTATATTTCTTGTTTAATGACCATTAATTTCGTGTATTGTTAGTTGGCATTATCTGATAAACATACTGTATATAGTAACTGCATTATTCTTAACAAAATATACTGACATTAATTTGGTGAAGCCTGTGACTCTTGCAGCATCATTCAAGGATTTATATTCAGACTCCTCAAGTTTCATCTTATTTATTTCTGATCTGCTGTGTGATGTAAAACATCTTTTTGCTGGGAAACTAATGTCCACTGTCATTTTTTTCCCTTTATTTGGTACTCTGTGCTCTACCATCCTCTGAAAATGGTAAGACTTTTTCTGAAGAAGTGGAGTTATTTCAAGAGCTTCATGGTGTGCCAGATATGCTTAAACTGTTTTATAAAGGATATAGCAGTTCTAAGTAGGGCACCATTCTTTTTGCAATGCATCTTTCAAATAAGATTGCATATATAAAAAAGTAATCCTCACTTTCCTTAATGCAAAAGTAATCCTCACTTTTCTTAATGCAAGCCAGTTAAAGCAACACTGTGCAAGAATACCCATGGATGCACAGTTGCTGGGGTTTGCTTCAGAATTAGGAATAGTGTCATAGTTTTGCTCAGTCCCCAAGCACAGAGTTAATAGGCACTGGTGTTTTGTTACAGTGGAGATTCACCCAGGATGTGGTTTTTATATGTTTGGTTCTTGCAAGTCCACTTTGTATTCACTTGGTGTTGAAATTCCACATACATCAGTTATTATTAATCTATTTGCTTCTTAAGCTTGTTTTTTTTATTTGGAAATCCATAGTGAAGCTTACACTTTATGTTTAAAATCTTGTCATAATGGACCTCATACTGTTAGAGCACTCAGTAATGTTGCATTTTTACAGCATAGTGCCATAGTTCATACACTGACTTTTTAACAAGAGCAATAAAAATAATAATAATCTATGTCTACATCTATGTTGTTACATTTTTGACATTGAAAAACAAAAACACGGTGGAGTGCCAGTTCAGAACTATGTAAGATGAGACTTCCCCTAAAAGTATGGTACCATCTTCAGTGGTTATTAATTTCCATTCAGTTCCCTGGTACAATGAAACAGTTGCTTCTATGCAGTTAAAAAAGCCCAAAGTTGCTTGTTACCTATTTACCAGTCATGCTTTCTGGGAACAGTGACTCCAGTTCTCATCTTAGTGCACTTAGTAATGGAATTACACAAATTCTCAGTAAAAGGCTTTGGACTAGATGTTGGAGGGAAGTAAAAGCACTTACCAAGTTCCCAACTCTGTAAAAGCCCAGGGCTTTTCCCTCCAGAAGCATGAGAAGGAAGTAATAGAGCCCAGAGCTAGTCCCAGATACTTGATACTCCCTCCAACTGTGCTGTTGCTGAGCATCCTTAAGGATGTGTAAAATTAGATCTCCTATTTTCTGAGTACCAGAAATTGTCATCACATACTGTCTTCCATATGAACAGTAATTTATGATTCAGAGAATATATTTTTAAAAACCCACCTGCAAATCCATACATTGAATCCCTCAGCAGAAATAGCAAATGAACCACTCCTGGAAAATCAAACTTGAAATAATCATCATTTTCTACATATCACTTCTACAGATAAAAATACCCAGTGGTGATGCTTAATCTTTGAAGGGAAAAAAAACCAAAATATGAAGAAGGAAGGAAGGAAGGAGTTCATTGGTATGTGCAACCTAGACTTCCAAAGGAGCATGGCAAAGGCATCAAGGGGTGCAGTGTGAGCATGCTAGAGAATTACATGGATGCAGTAGTCCAGAGAGAGGTGAGCCTGAAATGTGGAAAGAACTAATGTTGGCATGTGCAACAAGAAAAAGGCAGGATCGCTGAAAACTTTGCAGTGAACAGCACTGCATGGGTGGAGGACCAGCTGTGGGGTGCTGTGGTCACCCAGTTCTGGTTTGGTTTTCTTCCAACCAGTGCGAGTGATAGTTTGTGGTAGGTACCTGGGATTCCCTGTGCTTCTGGCTGTTTGATGTACTTCTATATTTTGCCCTGTTTTCTATTTCTAGAGATCATTACTTAATACAGAATCTGAGAAATGATACAGTGCCTATCGTGGGAAGATCAAAGCACTTTCATAAAGGCACAAATTCCCTTGTTGAGAGTGAAAATTGAGTCACAATAAAGTGCAAAGACTTGCACCAAATATTGCAGTTTCTCACTGGTTGCTGGCATCCAGTGCAATCCAGATCTTCTGAGTTTTGTCAGACTTACTGGTTTTCTGAAAGATTGTTCCAGAAGGTCTGTAACATGTACTGGTAAGTCAGGCATTGTTCTGCTGAAACAACGTATAATGGGAAATGCAGCCATGGGAAACTTGTCCTTTCCTGGAAGCTATTCGTCCCTCCCTACGGTAACTCTCTCACTCCCACTAAAACATGTTGTGTCTTTACCAGGTACCTCCTCTGCAGGTATCCAGCACCTGCCAGCTCTTCTTGACATGCTGGAGTGGAGGCACTGCCAGCAATCCTGAGCAGCAAGGACTGTAATATAGCAGTCAATCAATGTTCTTGGGATTTTTTTCAAACAAAATAATCTGATGAGAATTGCATTATTTAGGACTAAGTCACAAAACTGCAGCTAGTAAGAGTCTGAATGAAGGATCGTAGTCTATGCATGGCAAAGAAGACAACATAGCTGGTGCTGTTTTTCCTTTAGGATCTTGCTCCACCATTCAGTGGAGCAAGGAGCTGAATACAACTTTTTTTACTTCAAGTCCACTACATTAGGTGCTGCAATTCTACTGTAATAAAACAGACTGGTATGTCAAAATTGCAGAGCAGACCATTTCTTAGCCAAGTCAGGTGGGACACTGTCAGTGTCCTCAATGCATTCCCTTCTCTCCCAGAGATTTGGCTGCTTAGTTAGATAACGCAGACATCTGGTTTAGAGGCATTTCAGGCTTCCAGCAGCTTTGGGCCTCAATGCCTGCTGGCCTTGCAGCCATTCAGCAGAAAGCTGGAAAGAAGCCAGGTGCTTCTCACCCTGCCACCATCTTTTAGGAAGTGCATTTAAACTGAGTCTCTTGTGCTTGGTCCTTGCCTGAGCTGTATTGCAGACACAGTTGCATCTGGCCATGTACCCTTGTTGATCCTGACCTATGAGCACGGCTTTCCTGCTTGGGCTCAGCCTTGTCTGTTGACCTAATCTGTTGACCTGCCTTGCGTGTGTTTTTTGGGTATTGTGGGACATGCCCCTTGTCAGTAAACTGTCCCCTTTGCCTGCCTGTCACCCTCAGCTCCTGGCTCACTGTCCCCTTTGGAGCAGCCCTGCCCTTGCTGCTCCCCAGCACGCAGCTCAGGTTTCATGTCTTCCCTGCTGCTGATTCCAGGGCTGGGCTGGTCAGGGCTTGTTGAGGTCTGTGCATGCCACTGCTCTGCCCTGAGCAAGCCAGCCTGTTCCCCTAGAGCCTGCTCAGGCACCTCCAGCACAACAGTTGCTTCTGTGTAACATGGCCCTTACTAGTCTCCCATCCATTTCAAAATTCTATGTTCACAGTCTTTTCCTTATCAAGCACTGCACCATATTTGCAAACACAATTTTAGTGTTGATGACACAAAAAAAAGTGCCTGAAATGAAAGAATGTATTTTGACTACAGCTGGATGAATGCCATGGTTGCTTGAGGCACCCTAGATCATTGCACAGCATTTATATAGTGTCACACCCCGTGATGTGAAGTAATCTTTCTTCAACAAAACTTTACTAGAACAGGTGCGTGGGTGGGAGAAGAGCACTGGCAGCCAGGCCAATCATCAGGAGTGCAATCCAGGCATTGCCTGCAGAAGGCACTTGTGTGGCTTACACCCACTAAGTTTTACATAACCTAAATTAAGGTGGATCACTAGGTACTCGTTTGCTCGTGCAGCTGCCAGAAAATATTCCTTTCATCTAGACAAACTTGAGGCTGCAGGAATTCTGTGCCTCAAAGTAGGCCTTTTCAGCATAACCCAAAGCAAATCAATAAGGACTTCATTATGTACAAGACTCTAGTTATTCTTTTGTATAAATGCATTTTTCCTTCTGTCTTACTGTATCATATATTTTCATGGTGCTAGAAAAGCATTGGGGCTATAAATGCTGAAAGCTGATGAAACTCCTCTTGCAGAGAGAACAGAGATGATTAAAATGGGGGTTCTGGAGAAGCTTGTACTAGCTGCCCATCCCTGACTTTTCTCATGCATAATTTCAGAACCAAAGAGATTTCAGGAAAATTTCATGACATTTCTTTTGATTAGGAATAAAACAACTGCCAAAAATGTTCTTACAACAACCATGATCAACCAGATGCCTACTTCTGTCACTCCCTAGCACTCTTCTGTAATACCTTTCCTTTTGTTAACATTTCACACTAGATTGCTTGCCTGCAAAGGAGATAGAAATAGTTCATTTTCTAGCTAAAGCAGAATATGATAATTACCTTTTGTATTTGTCTGTTCCTCTGTTACTGGTGAGGCAGTGAGTTCCCAGTTGTCAGTAGTTACATGCAAGGTCATTCTAATCAAGATGTTCCTCAGGAAAAAAGTCTTGCTACAATTTGGTTCATCCTGTTGTCCTGGTTTTTTGGAAGCAGGTGAGGGAAAAGGAGGGGCAGGGGTTGACTGTTTAACTAGCATTAAGAAGTTTCAAGTTCAGTTTTCTCAGATTTTTTTTTCATAAGCTGCTACAGGATGAGTGAATACTAATGACACTCCTATATACAGTCACTTTTTTCCATGTTTCCAGCATTTGATGCTTAGGATGTTGTTGGCTCTGTAGATAGGGACATTTCTTGTAATATCAAAGATTTGAAATTGCCAAGGCAATGGTTGACTTAAAGAGCATTTCTTCCTTGTACTAGTTAAGATGAGCTGAGTAGCTTCAAGAGTCAGCTGCTGGCTGGGACTTTGAGCTCACGAAGCCATGGATTCTTGGTGGAATTAGTGGTACATGTATGTCTTCCCAGCTCATTATTTGCAGTCTTCTCTTAGGGCATATTGCAAAAAATCTGATTGCAAAACAAACAAAACCTGAAATGCAGTTGTTGTTTAGTATTTAATGGCCTGATAGACCAATTGTCTCTGGTTTTGTTTTTTTGAAGGAATCTTAAGTGGTGGTTTCAGTGGTTAGAGACTGAGGTAACAGGCAGATGCAGAGAAGCAGTAAACCTTGCATATGGCAAAATAGAAATGTAATTAGGATGTAAGTATGGAATCATTCTAAAGCCTTTGAAGTGCATTTTATACAGTAAACATGTCCAGCAAGTTCCTAATACACATTATGCTCATTTTGAGAGAAGATGCTTGTTAAAAAAAAAACAAACCAAGATGCTTATTAAAAATGGAAAGAGAGGGACTGTTAAGAAGACATGGAGGGCCAGACAGGATAAAGCCATGACATTTTCAGGACCTGGAGTAGGATGTCTGGCATACCATAAAGAAGTGTGAGTGCAAATATCAATTGAACTGAGAAGCAATATAAGAATATAAGTCTGAGCATAGTGAAAGGTATAAGGCTCAGAAAACCTTCAGGTTTTTTGCAGTTCTTGATGGAGTTACAAATGCAGGCCTCAGTGTCAGCAGGGTTACACTGATGAAGATTATGTGCTGTTCTTTTCAAACAGTGGACAAAGTCAAGTAAGACCTTGATGACATAACATACACCATCACCAGTCATCTGGTGAGAAAAGTTTGCTTCCTGTGAGAATGAAAAATAAAGGAAGATTTGTTAACACAAAAATATCTTCTATGTCTTCCAAGAGCTTCTAGCAGTGGGATGCAGTGACATATTCATCATGCTGAGAAAAAGGTTCCATAATGTCTAGAAACATCAATCAAATGACAAATTCAGTAGCAAGTTCAGCCACAGACACTTAGAATATATAACTTCGTTGGAGCTTACACGAAGGCAGTCCATGATGCTGGTCCATTATTATACAGCCCCTGTGGAACTGTTTTTTGGTGACACCTGTCACCTTACCTTAGGTTTAACAAGACAGTTATTTGCTCACAGACTTGGGGTTGATTCTTTGACTGTCATGTTTCTGACCTCAGCTTCACTGTTTCTATTTAAACTCCTAAACTACATCAACAGAGTAGGAAGATTGTTTTAATGTGCTGACTTTACAGGAAAACAAGAAAGAGGATGGTGAGACAGAACATATATAGGTGTTTTACCCTGCCTGAACAGAAATTGTAGCTGCAGAAACTGCAGGTGCCTCAGTTGACTCGTGGAGGATTTAATGGGATAGAGTGTTGGAGTCACATGTAAGTGCTGACTTCAGTGTTGCTGCATGCTGGTTCAGATATGCTGGCTGGTATGAAAGATGCCATAGCAAACCATTACCCATAGTCTGGTAGCTGCCAAGTTCCATATGGGGTAGGAAAAATAAGTCAGTTTTAGCCCAAGTTAAACAAGCATAAACAGCATCTTCTATCTTCAGAACATCTTAAGGCATCCAAAATTATTAGCATTTGTTTAAAAAAAAAAAAAAAAAAGGCATCATTTCAGATTCTCTCATCGTTTGTTCCAGCATCTCAATCCCAGAAAATACCATTTTAACTGGACCCAATGTTTAGAAGATGTGACTAAATAGGTACAAATTAAGGCAACAGTTGCTTAAAATTGTAGACAAATTAGGGAATATATATTTGACATTTGAGTGGATCTCTGTTAATTACTATTTGCTGAGTTTGTGTTGCAAGCGCAGTAAATTCTTGTTTCCCCTTTTAAAAAACTTCATGCCTCAACAAAAGATAAAAACTTCTGTTGTCAGCTTTTGCTTAAAAAAGAAGTAGGAAGTCTTATGATTAAAGGAACATAAGTGTATGTGAGAGAAGGAGGAAATGAGAGTTACAGAAGCAAAGAGCTGACAGCAAGGATTTACCCAAACCCTTTGTATGACCTCCAGAGAGATCCCAGCAAAAAACATACAACAGCTCACTGCTGTGGGCTACAAATTTCAGGAATTTTTAGTTACTGTAGTGACTAAAAATTCTCAGAGAGAAGGTTGTAGTATACTTTCTCTCGTCTGTATTCCCCTCCCATCAACTAGTCTGTCTTGCAACATAAAGGTGGGATATGCACACAAACACAGACATGAGCCAAACATCTGCAGGCTCTGCTGTCTGACACTTCACTGCCCTGTCCTGATGAGCCAAATGGTCAAGAGGAAAACTTACATCACTGGGGAATAAGGTACTGTCTTTAGCTGTGAGGTCCATGATAGTCACCTGCTCTTTACTGACTCCAATCCTGTGCATTTTGGTGAAGCATCTCTTCGGGAAAACCAGTAGCATATGATCCAGCAAGGGTCAAGAAATGATGGCTTCCACTTTCCATGACAGTTTGATCTAGAAGAGATCAAACAAGAGCAAAACATTGAAGACCCTGCAGAGCCAACAGATTTTTTTTTGTTTGATTTGGTTTGGTTGGTTGTTTTGGGGGAGAGGTTGTTGGTTTGGTTTTGGGTTTTTTTGGTTTTTTACTTTGTTGGTAGTGGTGATTTTTCATTTCTTTTTGGTTTTGTGGGTTTTTTTGTTCTGACAGATCAACATTGGAATGGAGTTCTTTAAAGATTTTATGTTTTCTCCCAGATTTCCTTCCTTACCAAGCATGGTTTCTGACCAGAAGTTTTTGGCACTGCCAGCCCTCTTCACTAAGGAAACTGAGGGCATGGGCAGTCTGGAAGCTTTTATGCATGTCAGTATCGTGCTTTTTCAGTCAGGAAAGAATGATGTAAGTTCGGCCATGTACCATTCCTGATGAATGGTTTCAAATTTAGCTCCTCCCTTCTGTTCCTGATCCTTGGCTACTTCTCAAGACATCTCTCCACAATTCCCAAGAGGCAGATTTGCAAAAAGCTGTCTGTGATCTGAGATATACTGAGCCTTCCAAAAGAGGTAGTTAATTTTACCCAGAACCCACACCTTATTGCTCTGCTTCATAGCCAAGTTTGTTCATTTGAGTTCAATGCAGTCCCAAACTCGGGCAGTGGCATGATTCCCAGTTTGGGGTTAGCCTGTGCCCAGCAAGCTTGGGAGTATGGAAAGAGCTCACTCATGTCAGCCTACACCTTTCCATGTTAATATACTTTGAGTGTTTTCAGGTCAACTTCAAGACTTCACTGAAGTACAATGAGTATGCAGACAATATAAAGCATTTGACCAGCCCCGACCATTTATGTTGTGAGCTTCTGTACCACATTCCGTTTTTCATAATTATTGGAAGACAGGCACAGAAACTGTGTGATGGTCCATTGGTGGTCTCTATGCCCCTGGTTAGTCCTTCATTTCTGTGTTTGTAGATTACGTTCTTGTGCCAGCACCCACTGGGGACTCATGTTAAATTTGCTGGCAATGGTCATGGCTTCTAAGGCCTTTTCAGTCATTTCCCATCATTCCAAGATTTATTCTGTAGCTATGGCATAGATTATTCATTCCTGATGATGTAACTTCCACTGCATTAACGTGTTTTGTTTCCATAGGGCACCATACCATTGTAAGAATCAAGACCAGCCAGAAACCTTCCTAAGCTTGTATCTCCTGAAACATCATCTGTGCAAAAAATCTTCCATACCTGCATTTCTTTTTCCCCTATGGAGATTTGCAAGATTCATTGAAATTTCCAGTCTGGAATTATGTACATCATGACAACACAGCTGCCCCTGTTTCCAGTCCCGACTGCTCCCTAGGCATGCAAGGCACTGGTCTGAGACCACACTGTAGTTGCATTTTTTAAAGGTAGGAGCAACATTTAAAAGCAAGCAACTCACGAATTGTCAGATATGTTAGTTTACCAAGACCCTGTACATTCAGTCTAATGTTCTCACTGGATACCAAATTGGCCTAATTTGGAAGCAAAAAAAGCCATTATGAGTCTCCCTGGAGGTCAGATGGAATTGTGAAAATATATACTGCATATTCCACAAGGAAAAGGCCAAGCTCATTCCCTTGCCTTAAGTCATTTGGCCATTTTTCCTATTTTCTGACTGTAATAAAAGAGATTTCCAGCTCTCTCCAACAATCTTTTGCAAAAGGATTGTAAAAGCTTCAAGCAATTAGCCTGGCTATGTAGCCATTGCTGTTACTGGAGGAGGTCTAAGAATTAAACAGCTCTCATATCCAGGTCCATCACAAAAATTAGGCTGATTACAATATAGGTTTACCCTGGGCAGATTGTAACAATCTTCTTAATTGCAAGTTTTTAGGATTTTCTGTCTCTCAGATCTAGCATGTTCTGTGTAAGTGAAGAAACACCAACATTGTGGAGTATTACCATGCTGCATCTTATCAGGAAGGGAAGAAGTTTTATTTTAAAAAGAAAACTCACAAAACTTTTGGCAGGTATTTTATTGTCTCATTTTACTTTCCTTGTAATGCCTGATATTAAAAAACCCAAATTTATTCTCAGGGAGGAATTTGATCATCAATTCTAACAGGAACAGGATGACACCCTTATCGTTCCTGTTTGAGATAACAAACTGCCTCAGGGGAAGGGGCTCTGTTGTTGCTGGGTTATTTTTTAATGTGTTTATTACCCTTGGAGTTTAAGACCTAAGCCTGTAATCTCCCAAGCAAAGCAGCTACTGTGACCCCAAGCGAAGGAGGTGCTGTAACACTGTTATTTGGTGTTGTGCAACCGCAGTGGCTGTGCTGTGCTTCCGTCTCCTCCAGACAGCAAGTCCCACGAGGTGCAGCTTTTCTGAGCGATCCCAGGGCTTGTACAGAGCAGCAGGGAGAGTAGAGGAGCTGAACCAAGTTCTTGGTATGGCTTCTCACACGTGTGTATGTTGCTCTATGTGCAACCTCTACCAGGTAAAATGTGGCCCTCATCATGAGTGGATTTAAAAGCACTCAGTGACCTTGATTTTTCTGTCAAACTCCCTCCATTGGCATTTGAGCACTGTGTAAAGTTAGTGGCCCCAGAGGATGGTGTGCTTTTCTAAGGGTTAACTTTTGCCTAAATCAGAGGGGTTTAGGCCACAGAGGACTGACAAGCTAGCCAAGTCTAGAACTGCAAACTGGTTTCAGCTACAATGCTGAAGTAAATGTGGCAATGAGAAAGGAAGCATGGTAGGTCAGGGATGACACAGATGAGACCAGACAGATTTAAGAGGGTTGTTATGTGTCCTGCATGCTCCTAGAGCTGTGCTTCATGGTGGAGGCCCCTCTGAATGCTGGCTGTTTTACCAAAGCCTGTGCAAGGGAAGCAACTGGTGGGACACGGTAGAAAAACCTAAGAAACAAATGAAGCATCAGAGAGAAGGTGTAGGTAGGCCTCAGGATTTCCATTTACACCAATCCAAGAGTTTGGGTTTGATTTGTATTGATTAAATTCAGGCTCTAATTTTTACATCATTTCTATAGAGTCATTGCATTTTGTTATCTCTCTTCCAGATAAAGATCTGGCTGCTTTGTCAGAATGAGTATCAAAGTTTTATTCTGAAAACCTTAGGGAATTAAAACTAAACTAGAGGTTCCTATACTGATTTCCTGCATTTTTAATATTTGTGATCTACAGTAGGACTCAAAGACTCTTTTACTCCTCTGTTAAACCAGTAAGCTAAAGTCACACATTGATTTTCAAAATGACTATTTAATTGACTTCCTAATTTCACCATTTGTGCAACAGTCACGCAGTGTGTATTTTGCATAAAGGAACTCACATCAGTGCTGGATCATATTCTCCACTAGATGGTAATGTTGTTTCGAACAGCTTGTGTTTAAAGGAGCTTCCTTGCCAACAACTCCAAAAGAAAGCGGAAGCCATGAGATTTGTCCAAGAAATTATCTTTGGATGATTTGGAGAAGAAAAAGGTTTTCATTTATTATAAATAATTTTTGGTTTGAAAAGGTATTGATGAAAACCTTGTATGTACTGTAATTACTGGGATCGTGGAAGTCTTAGTTCATGAAACCAGTTTGAAAAAGTCTGAAAGCAATGAATCAATTGACAGAGAATGCAGAAGACAAGTGGAGTGATCTCTGCTTTATGCTATTTGATACCCATCATTGTTACTGAGTGACTCAAAATCCTTCATTTGTTTTTAGCCACAGTTTTTTCTGGGAAGTAGAAAAGTACTCTTCTCCTCCTTTTATGGCAATGGAGACAGAGGAGCAAAAAATCACTTCTGCAATGGTGCTATAGAACCTCCGTGGCTCCATCGGGATGTGGGGCAAAGCAGCAGCTGTGCTGCTCTCCATCTGCGTCCTGGGGCTGGCCTTGGCCAGGCTGGCATGTCCAGCTGAAGGAGCACGGTGGAGCTGCAGTGCAGGCTGCGGGCAGGCCCTGCAGCTCTCACAGCTCCGCTCTGCAGCTCTGCAGCTCTGCAGCTCTGCAGCTCTGCTGGTGCTGCTGCTGGGACAGGAGAGCGCAGGGCAGCACTGCAGGCAGCTTCCAGCACTGCTGGGGCACTGCAGTGACCAACAGCTCAGGAGACAGGTCCCTGACTGCTCCCAGAGAACGTGGGCTGCACTCGGGACCAAAGGGCGGCCCTTGTCACACAAACGTGATTTATTTATTTGTGTTGGCAAAACACAACCGCTATGAAACAAAAAGGCGCCAACTTGCCCCACAAGAAGAAACACAGTTCCTGTGTGTGCTGCAAGCAAACAGCTGCAGGCTCGCTCCCAGGCAATATCTCAGGCCAGTGCAGCACTGGAAAATGTTTTATTAAGCCTTTAAATAGCATGTAGTGTTAAAGCTAAACACAATGTCCACCTTAGGAACCCAAGGTTTCTAGCTTCTGTATTAGGATTTGTCATGAAATTCAGTGAAATCCTTAACATTTAATTTTACTGTAATGTGCTGACAGATCTAAACTGATGTATTACAAATACTAACCTAAAATTAGCTCTGTCTGTTTTTCAGAGGTGATCCACCGATGTTACAAATCAAAAGCAGATTTATGCTGTTTGCAAACAATAACATGCTCTCCACTAGCACTTGCTGAGAACATTATCATTTAACTTACGTAAAGTAAGAGAGTCCCTGTCAACACTAGATCCTCTGATCACATGAGACTCAATTACATATACTTCAAAGTTCATCTGTGCTAGTTTTATTTTTAGTAATAAAGTGAAGTTTAAAAAAAGACTTTTCACCTTTCACTTGGAACAAGAGATTAAGAAAGGTACCACCTGCAATGTGATTCCATCAATTGTCACTAACAAATTAATCCAGCCTTGGCTACAGAGATTGTTATGGGTGTTGATACTGTTATGGAAAGCCACCATTTGGTTTGGAAGAGGAAATGCCATTAATCCTCTGCTTCAAGAGCAGATTAATATTCCTTATTCTTTGCTAGATGGAATAATGGATAACTCAATTTTGGTTTAAATCAGAGAAACAGATTTATCCCACTCTCAAGAGACATGAGATGAATCTCACACTCAGGGAAGACTTTGCAGGCACTTCTAAGGGTGCTATCCCATTGCCAATTGCTGTGCCCCTGCCTTACCGAGAGAGGCAAAATTTACAATGAGAGGTAATAGTTTTAATCTGAGCTAACACATCTGATACCCTTCTGGGCTCAGACTGTGTTCATTTGTCCAGACAGGAAGCTGCAACATCAGAACTGAAGGGAGTTTAGGCATCCCATGCATTCCACGCTGGTTACCCTGGTTGCTTTTGCTCACCTACCCACCAAAGACACCTTCTTGTGGCTGTGTCTATTTCAGTCCCCAACTGAGAAGCAATCACACAGGTCAGAAAGACCTTAGTTTAAAAAGGCAAAGGTGGTGTTATTTCCAAAGGTGCTAACTAGTGCAGTCTCTGCCAAAACTGCCACTGAAGGCTAAAGACCAGCTTTGTCCAAGAAGGATGAGTACCTCCTGCTTACCCAGTCTTGGGTAAGTTACTTGCTGAAACTTACTGAAACAAACAGAAACTACTCTAAAACCTAACAAGGTAATTTAAGATATTGTTCTGACCTTTACAACCCTCTTGAGCCTCTAGCTATCCAGAGCAGGAGTTTCTTCATGTTGCAGATCATCTGGACACAGAAAGAGAGCAGCCTTTCTGGCACCCTTTGCAGAACATGCCCTTAGGAAAATCTCTGGATAGCCCATCTCCTATACACAATACAAATTTCTGTCCATACTTGGTGACAGTTCAGTAACCCACGAGGCCCACTCAGCCTTACACAATGCAAGTGCCTGGCTGTTGACAGAGCAACCCAAATGTGCTTTTTCCAGAGAAAACATAAGAGAGCTGGGAAACCTTTTTTTTCCTTGCTTTTCTCCTAATTTGCACCTGCTTTCCTATCTAATTCTGGGGCATCAGAATGTCTTGGTGTCAGACTCCCAGAGGCGAAGCAATACTTGACCTCACAGTTTTCTTCTGAGTCAGGTGTGGGGGCAGAATCTGTTCCACATCGCTGACACATGGCACTGCTGCTGGGTGACTGCTCAGTTTGTAGGTACATCTAGAGAAAAAGATCTAAAAATATATATTTTTAGTTTAAGTTGACATGAGTAAGATCTTTGTGTCACACTGTACCTTATTATGCTCATAATCTTTCAATATTATGAAATTTAATTCTGGATGTTGTAATTTGACAATCTAAAAAAATCTTGCCTAGAAAAGAATTCATGTTTTCAGCTTATCATTTCAAATTAGAATGCAGCAATTTTACATCTCTGTTGGCAAAAAGCTAGTTAGAAAGCATTATTCCATTTCTCTGCTTTTCTATAGAACTTTCCATCTGCAGATTTTTCAAGTGCTTTGAAGAGGAGTCCCATTTTTTCTCTCTTTATAAGCCCAGTAGTGGAAACATAATGAGTTTAAATGTTTCTGTTTTGGGCAAAAGCAGAGGCAGAAGAGAGACAGGTGCTGGAGAGTTCGTAGCCCCACTCAGACACTCTAACCCTGACACAGCCCTGCCTTTCCTGGGTATAAACTCCTAGTCAAAGTGCAGAGTGTGGTGGCACCAAGCCAGGACAAAGAAGATGAACTGTAGTAGCAGAAAATGTAGAAAGTTTTTGGTGGGCTGGGGGGCTGTGGGTGGTGCTAGGACATAGGGGTAGGCAGCACTCTGCTTGCCACCCAACACGTCAAGGAGTACCTTTCACTTTTGGCTATGTATTAGATGTCTGAACTGTGTGCTCTACACGGATCACAATTAGACATGTATCTCAACCTTTAGAAAACTGGAATATTTAGCTGTTCTTCCAAGAGTGGGCCCTAAAATTAAATTGCCACAGAACTATATTGCTACTAGATCTGCACTGCAGTCATCCCTGTTTTTAGCAGAAGGTGATTAACTTCCCCTGTCCAAATTAATGTATTTCTGTAAAAAAACGCCCAAGGACACTGAGATGAATGCTTTTTCCCATGCAACAAGAGAATTATATGCAGCACCAGCAAGGAGTGAGAGGTTGGGCAGGGCACCCCTGGACAGCAAACACCCCTTGCCTGGTGTGGGGCCACTGTGACTGGCCAGGGATGTGTGAACAGGGCAGGGCTGGAGCAAGGCGTGGCAGGAGCCTGGCTTTGTTGAGCAGTGCCCTCCAAAATTCCCTAGCTTTGTCTATGGTGTGAGCAGGGGTGGCAGATCTGGAGGAGGGAAACTCTTAAGAGCAGAGGAAGCCTTGAGAAAAGCATCAACACGTGAGAGCCACTGGCCACCACTGGACACAACTGAGAGTGATTTAAGCAGGCTGGTCTCCGAGATTATTCTCCTGTGTCACTGCCTGTGCATCCTGGAGGGACACCAGCTGGAGCACAGAAAGCACAGAGTGGGTGACAGGATACACACCCTGTCACAGTCTGTGCAGAGCAAAACACACGGGGAGGTGAAACACGGCTGGAAAAAGCAAATGGATATAGAGCTGAGATCACTTTGCTGGAGAGCAAGTGTGGTGAAATCCTGTGCTGCCTCTCTACAAGCAACCACGCTGAGTCCAGGGAGAGGGTGACATGAACAAAATTTCTTGGGCCATTCATGGCATTGGAAAGGAACCATGGCCTACCATCATCTCCTGTCTTGTCTTCCCACAGGCTAAACACCTGTTTCTAGAGAATTTTGTAGCTGGAGCAGAGCTCTCTGCTCCTGCTCTGCATTGCTGCCCATACATAAACCAGCACAGGGGAGTGTTCTTGCACTCCCATCCCTGGTGTGTGAGATAGATAGGTGCATTCCAAGCCTCCATGGGTCCCTGAAGCAGCACAGCTGGCCAGCTGCAAGCTGCACCCTAATGCAACACATTTCGACAAGAGATGCTGAGAAATTTCTCCCTCAGTTCATATCCCCAGTGCATCCTTGCTTCACCTGTTTGGAGCATCCTCAGCAAGGTGAACCCCCTGTAGCAGGTAAAAGAGATGAACCTGAGCTGAATACCTCACCTGTAGCATCTGTGTGCTTTGAGCAGAACTGAGGGAAAAAACCTTGTACAGAAAAAAGGTGGGCTAAAAAAGCAGGACAGCATTATGGAAATTGGTATAGGCCATTGGGGCAAACCTCCTGCAGAAGAACTGGAAGCAGCTAAAGCATGTATATGATATGCTAAAAGTTGACTGTTTGGTGTCTTTAGAGGCCAGTTGGTAAGGCTATGAGTAAATACCAATGATGATTAGGAAAATAAATGCATACATCTGATGTCCAGAGATTTTAAGGAAAAATATACTGATCATGGAACAGGTACTCTCTCTCTGGTCTTTTTGAGCCTAATATCCAGAACAGGCAGGAAGCATTAGAGCAAAACCAGGATTTCCTCCTAGTAAATTCAATTTCCCTCGTTTAGTCTAATTACATTGTACTAAGTGATGTAATCCTTTTTTTAAGTTGCAGGCTGAGAATTTAGGGAAAGGAAAGAAGAGACAGAAAACCAAACAAGAGATGAGGAAAAGCAAGAGCACATGTAATTGCAATGCTTTTGTGGCGTGAAGAGTGCAGCTGGAAGTGACTTGGGCATAGACTGTGCCCCAGGGCTGTGTACAACTTGTGCCAGTGCCTGGGCTGGCCTTACTGTGCTCACTCAGAGCAGCTGGTGCACAGTGAGTTTGGATTACTTTCCGTGCATACTTGCTTGTATCTACTAATGAAAATCAATCCTAAAGTATTGTGTTTCTTCAGCTATGCCTTCTTAGTTGAGCCACTGCCAACTGCTTGACCCCACTGTGGATTTCACCTCACTCTAATTTTGTGCTTTTCTTTTTCTGCAGAGCTTCCTGCTCATCCAAAGAAATCTTACTTATTTATGGTCTTTCCATAATATTTTAACTGTAAACTCAACAAAGTTTTTGTTATCAAGAATCTGAAAATGAAGTAGAATATATTTTTTTCCCTTTGCTGTTCCCTTTACATTTACAGCAGCAACTAACACAGACTTTAAAATTACTCTTCTGGAGGGTTTTTTTGTAGACATGCTGGCTTGTGCCATTCAGAGAGGGGCTAGGGGAACTGGGGCTTATCCTGGGAGAGATCAACCACACAGGGTGCCTCAAGGCAGATGTAGAAGGTGCGGTAGGGGAGGCTGGATTGTCGGAAGGTTTGTGCTGTGAATTGGGCCACTGCGACCCACCAGCAGGTGTGGCTGGCGTCGCTAGGAGCAGTGCCTTTTCTATCGGGAGCACCAGCAGAATGCAAATGCGGAGAAATTGGCAGGAAGTCTGTGCTGGGGGCAAAGCCAAGAAATCATATCCGCCCAGAGCTGCGTGCTGCGGGCCAAGTGACAGAAAGTGTCCCGGAGAGTCAGGCAGCCCCAGCAGCTCCGCATTGCTTCATGCGATTGGCAGTCCCTCGGCAACATCGCGCATCGCTCCGGCCGCGCTGCGGGAGCGGCGCTGCTCCGGCAGGGCTGCGGGAGAGAGTGGCGCTGCTCCGGCAGGGCTGCGGGAGCGGCGCTCCTCCGGCCGGGCTGGGGGGGTACAAATCCCCTGCAAAGGTCACCCCGGAGCTTCCTGTGCACGTCACAGACACCGGGATGGCAAAGGCTCCCGCACGGCAACAGACCTTGAACCCTTGTGCAAATTTACCAGGGCATGTGGAAAAGCAAACACGGGGGAGCCCAGAGAGAGCGGTGGTGGTGGTGGTTAAAGCTACCTCTGAATAGCAGTTTTCAAATAGAGTTTGTTATGAATTTTGCAGCCAAATGCTTTTCATCAGATATTGCCTGCTCTGGTCAGGCTTAAGAATCTTTCACTAGGATATGCATGTATTGAAAAAATATTTTTCATCCTTTTCTCTCTTCTCCTTCTCCTTTTCTTTTTCTTCATTCTTCTTTTAAGGGAGGGAAAGAGGAGTGTTTGTAAGGACAAAATAGGTTATTTGGTCATAACATCCCATTTGGTTGGGATTAGAGCCCTCCTCTGGGATGAGAAAAAAGCCCAAATCTGGATACATACCCTGCCAACTCCAGGCCAAGGGAACAGCACTCACTGTTTTCCTTCCCAAGTGTTTTCTCTGTTGGGGAGTGATAAGGAATGTGTCTTGGGTGGATTCTGTGAAAGCTCCTAGGCTTGTTGCAGAGAATTGTTCATTTTGCAGACATAATTGTTTCTTTTCTTTATTAATGGTTCCGCTCACCTTGGGGCAGGTGAAACAAATGGCTCGCTAGCCCAGGGAGAAGGATAATCCATGCTGAACACCTCAGGCCAGGCTCTTGGCTGGTGGGGCATCTCTTGGTTTCTGCAAAGTGCTTCAAAAAGTCTTGGGCTTCGTCCAGCTCAGGATAGGAAAGATTTTGAAGTTTTGTAGTTTTGTGGGAGGAGGAAACTATTTTCCACCAGATGCTATTCCTCAGAAAAGATGTTAGGAAGCAGCCAAGGAAACTGACAGAACAGCTAAGTCTTCATGTGTCAAGCCTACTTTTAGTGGGGTCAAGGAATGGTTGGGTTTGCTTCACTTCAGGGCTTTTAATGTTTTTCCTGCATTAGTGTGTGAGTTTGTAATAGAATGAGAGTTCCCTAAAGCATTTTCCACCAAAAGCCATGATTCCAAAAGTTGAGCTGAAGGATATTTCTCTTTGAGACTGGGTTGGAAATCATTTGGACTATGAGTTGAACAGAAAAGGAGATAGAGCTTAACCCTCTGCAAGCAACTCTGAGATAAGAAAATTATACACCTTATAGAAACTTGTTTTATTAATGGTGTGTTTAAAGGAAAAAAGGTTTGCATTAACCTTTTTTGTTCCACTATATTTGTGCCACTACTACTCTTTGGCAATTTACTGGCAAAGCTTCTCGAGACAGGAACTGTTAATAAGACATGAGTGAAGTCATTGGCAATTAAAGATGAGTGAATATGAGGATAACTAGGTTGAAATGACATTGAGGAATTTTTGTTCTTAACAAAGTGTGTTAAGAACTTCGTGAAGTATTTTGGTAAACCACGACTCTGGAGATACCATTTTTTTCATCAGTATCTTGGTATTTCCAGTCTCTGTGAACCCAAAAGTAAGAAGTTTAGCAAAAACGTTCTTTAAGATTTTTTACTTCACTGCTTTCAGTATCCAGAATAACTTTCCCTTCCTTTTAGCTTGAGTTGGCTTTTACTTAGATGAGTTTACACTTTTTGAAAGGCTAGGCAGTAAAAGTTTGTTTATGACACCATTAATTAATTAATAAATAATTCAGTTTGTGCATTATTTATTTTGCACATTACAATAGTCTCTTTGGCTTAGATATTTCCCATTTGCTGGCTGATGCCTGTCTCTGAAAATGAGTTTCTAAATGTCAATAATTCCAAATCTGTCTAGTTGCAGTAGCCTGCCTGATGAAAGATTGTATTTTGGTTAGATGGATAGTTTCCTGGACTCATAAGCACTAGGCACAGTGCAATCACTCTGAAAGGTTCTTGACATGAAAGCTGTGTGTGTGCTCATTTCTTTTGGTATATTGGTTAGCTCACCCCAACATTACTAGCTAACTTTGTGCCAAAGTGGAATACAAAACATTTCTCTCCTCCTCTGAGAGCAATTTCTGCTGTAGATTCCTAGGAAGGAAGCTTGGTCCCTTCATGAAGGAAAGTAATTTGAATTTTCCACAAAACATATGGAAAGATGCAGATCCTTGTGTCTTGTAGCCTTTTGCATCTGTTCCTCCCCTCCGTATAACTTGAAGTCCACTTCGTTGTTCCTGCTTTTTTGTCGCAACAAAATTTATGTAAAATCAGTGAGGGAAACCAGTGGCTAAGGTAAAGGGGAAACAAGTGACCGAGAAAAAAACCTTGGCTTTTGTGAAACAAAGTGAGAAACAGGAGAACCTTTGAGAGGAGACAAGGGAGGAGAGCTGAGTGAGGTCACTGCTGGGACAGGATAAGAAAAGGCTGAACTGTGTCTGTGTCACAATTGCTTTGGGCATCAGCAGCCATCAGCAGTGTAGCAGTACAAAGCAAAACACAAAAATTGTCTTTTTTTAATGGCCTGTACTACAGTTGCCATATATTTCAACCAGATGTGGATTAAGGAGCCAGTGTATCATCGATGCACAGTCAAGTGTTACCCTCATGAGAATGCACATAAACCTCCTGTTTAACAGAGCTCCATTTTCCAATGCAATTCACAGAGACTTGTCCAAAGGTGTACTGGACAAGTCTCCTGCTGATATTACTTATCTAGGAGACACTTAGGGCCTCTGAGATGATCCATAACTCGTCTTTTTCCTAGAGTGCTGTCTGATGTCTTTCCAAGTCAGACAAATCTTTAGCACAAACCTTTATGGTCTTCATTTTTTCTCTGTTCCCTGTAGACTCTATTCCATGATTTGTCTGCTAGCTCTGGTATCTGATTTCCTCAGACAGTGGCTAATCCATTTCCACTTTCTTTAATAGTAGCTTTGGTGTGTCTCCCTTGTACTACACTGTGCTCTCATTTGTCATCCATCCAACCATCCATTACTGTCTAAAATGTGGAGGGATAGCAATGTTTAGAAGTATTCTCATCAGTTCCTTTGTGGTCCCCAGTGTCTCTGACCTGTTCAATAAAATTTTCTTTACATTTTTGTTTAGAATTGAAGTTTATTTCTCCATTAATCTTAATTTCCACATCACTTCGGAACAGTAAAAGCTACTGGTTCCCCTCCAGTCCCAGTGCTATTAACTCCTTTTACATCATAGGACCAAACTCACAAAGTTTTCAGCATGAATGACTCTACTCCTGCAGTCCATGTATTTTGCTACTTTATTCGATATCTTTTTTGTTTTCTCTGCTTTATCAGCTTCCTGTTTTGTGAGTTTGTGTGTTTCACTTCCCTCCTGTTGTCAGTCTCTGCAGTCACATGCCATCATGTCTGGTCAATGATTCTGATGTCACCTATGAAATCTAGGCCTTCTAGGATTTTGACTGATGTTCACCATATCCCTGCCAATGATATTCCTCAGTCAATGAATGGAAGAAGTAGCAAGAGTGTTCAAAAACCTACTTATCTCAAAGTAGTCTCTGCTTTGAAAGACTTAAAATCTGCTTTCTCAATTGCAGCATAAAAAACATTCTGAGCTATTAACAAAACTTTAAACTGTCCAACTCTCCACAGATCAAATGTGTTCTCAGGGATTATAAAATGTATGTGTTTATTTGAATGCCACAGGATGCTCTGTACAGTAGATTACCAGAACACAATCTTACCATTCTATTACTATTTCTGTATTCTGAGTTTGACATAATTTCAAAATTAGGAATCCATTAGATGTCTCAGATTCTCCAGAATATTCTTGACAAGAACATGCATGATATAAACTTTCTCCTTCAGGTATTTAATCAAGATATCTCCTTCTACTAATGTATAACATTTTCTGTTTTCTTCAAATTTTGACAAAAAGTTTGTTTGTGGCAGCAGTAAAGGTTGAATGTCCTGTATTTAACAGCTAAGCTGCAATCCATCAGTTCCACAGACTGCATTTTCATTTTGCTGGGCTGGAATGGCTTCCTCCAATTCAGCATGATTTTAAAACCCAGATCAGGAGAAAGGCAAGAAAATGAGGAGATTCATGTATTGGTAGACAGAGCTGTTGATTTTTTTTAATATTTTTTTTAACATGTAAATGTTTAATGTGGTCCTATGAGGAAATTTTGGCCCTCAAAGCCTATCATCCTGCCAAAGTTTCTTGTCATGCAGATATAGCTGTCCTTGCCTTCAGCCGAGAGGGACAGAAGATGGGCATGCTCAGCAGCTGGCAGGAGCGAGCTCTTAATTATTAGAGCAACTGAGTGTCTCACAGCGCTCCTTGCCAGGCAGCTGCTGCAATGACAGCTTCTGGGGCAATGCTGGCTGGCATGCACTACATACCTGGTAGAGATTTCTTTGTAATATTGTGTAAAAAGGTGCTTTCTCATGCTCCAGTGTCATGCAGTTATGCTAATTTCCTTACATCACATCCACCTCCCAGGGCACCTCCCCACTGTCCTTATTTTGCTCTTTAATCTCAGGGCGATTTCGGGTGAAATAATTTTGAGTATTTTCCATTGACAAGATGAACATGCAGACATTTCCAGGGACCATCAGCAGAGACAATCTATGCCAGTAACTTAAGTGACAGCTCTTATTTTTGTGAAGCCTGCAAGGTTTTTAAGCATATGACTTTTCTCATTAAGTGCCCCTCTCAGGATGGGGTTTCACACCTCATCACAGCCTGAAATTTCATGAGAAAGCCTGGCTGGGAGAGCCACCACTTCCCTGAGCTCTGTCTCAGTGTGGGTAAGACCAGCCAGATCTTCTTTACACAAATAGCTGGGTGGGTGTTCCTCACAAACACAGGGCTGCCATTCCAGAGGTGACACAAGGGACCATCACATGTGAAAAGCAGATTTCACCTGAGATATTACTACATCTATTGTTCATCTCAAGCTAATCTTGCTTTGCAGAGAGACTTCCAGCCTGGGATGTCTGCAGCCAGACCACAGCTCCTCCCTCACGGCTGTGCAAGGGGAAGGAAGGACATGTGCACTGGGTGTGGGATATGGCATCATGTCAAGGAAGGAGGGTGAGGATTTGGGTCAGGTGTGGGAGCAGAGGAGGCAGCCAGAGAGGCTTCCCCAGGGCATGAGAAAGGCAAGGGGACGAGGGACAGGAGAGCATGGCCTGCCTGGAGACTAATGCAAGGTAGAGCTGTAATATATACTTATCCCAACAGCTATTTCCATCCTAAACAGTCTGAGCTAGCTCTAGCAAAGAGGTAATACTGGGGTTTTATCTGTGCACTGTGAGAAAGCACGTGCAAAGGTACTGCTGGTTGCAACTGCCCTATCAATGTTTTTATTTAAAGGAGGTGGATTGACCAACTGCAGAGGAAATATAAAGGGATGCTCGCAGGAAAAAGGCTCTGCTCACTGTGTATATGCATTTAGAAAAGAGATGAAAATGGATTTCAATTACTGGTAAAAATGGACTTCCATCATATGAAGTAAGACAAATGAATCTTCACCTAATTTTTCTAAGTGGTCAGGTCCTGAGCTTTTCCCAAGGTGTTTCTCTCCCTCAGGAAGAGTCTCCTCCCATCGGGGCAGTGTGGTCAGGCTGTCAGCGCCTTGCAGGAGGTCACATCCCCTCAGTACCGCGCTGAGCAGATTCCTGACTGGTTTGTTCCACACCTTCACTTTGGGGGGGAACTGAGACCTGCTAAAGCTGAGGGCTGGCACTGATCTGTGTGTCACATCTCACCCCAGTGTCACCCCAATGAATGTGTATGTGCCGGGGTGTCCTGCTTTGCCACTTACGAGGACAGCTGAACGAGTGTAAAAGCACTGAGCAGCGACCCACGCCTGCATCTGCTGACGTCAGCGGGGATTTTTGTGTTGACTTAAGGGAGCAGATTTTCTGAAAATGCCACATGTGTGTGTACTTTGCTGCCCAGCGTGAAATGGAGCGTGTGCCTGTAAGAGAGCAGCCCAGCAGCTTCTGCAAGCTCACCTCAGCCCCATGCCGCCAGGAGCCTGCAGGAATGGTAAGCCGTGCTTGTGGGCGAGCCAGGTGGGACACAGGGAGGGGTGGGGAGCTGGGAG
The DNA here is from genome assembly GCA_013397895.1 of Origma solitaria. Classification (NCBI taxonomy): domain Eukaryota; kingdom Metazoa; phylum Chordata; class Aves; order Passeriformes; family Acanthizidae; genus Origma; species Origma solitaria. The sequence continues at coordinate 712,007 of VZRL01006732.1, forward strand.
CATTTTGACCTGATGAACCAGATCATCTGGATGCATTTCAGCAGGGCTTATCTGTGCAGGCTGCTGCTCAATCCCAGGGCGAGGGCCTGGAGCCATGCTCTGGTTTATCATGCAGTCTCTGACCTGAGTCATATATCTTCAGTGAACTAATGCCTCTCAAGCACACCCCTGCCTGATTTATGTGAACGTTGGACTGGTGAGATCAGTGAAGGAGGGTAGTGTTACAGCGTCATCATGTTTTCATTTGGTGGATCCAGTTTGCTTTATTCACCTGCCTTCTGCCATTGTAATTACATTGCTTGTTTTGGAGGGGGTTGCTTTCTCAATCTTTGTCACATCCCAGAAAAGGGTACAGCTTTTATTTCTGTTATGATTTTTTCAGAACTGAACCTAAAGCACAGGATCAGATTCTTACTTTTTTCATCCAGGAAACCTTTCTACTGAACCTAAAGTCCTAGTCTTAAAGGAGTGGCAAAGAGAACAGGATCAAGCTCAGGTTTCCATTTCTACACATATTTGAAGAGTCAAACCTAATTTCTGCAGAAACGAATGGCTAAACTTCCCATAGTCTTCCAAATGGCAAAGAACGTAAGTATCAGTCAAATATATATAATTTGGTGGTAAAAGTGAGCAGTCAGTCAGTGTTGTATAAGTTAAGTGTCCCCATACCTTTGGGAAACTCAACCCAGACTGTCCTTTCATGCCAATCTGGAGATTGGAGGCTTCAGGAACTTCCTCTGTGCTGTACTTCAGCAGTAATCCCAAGGAGCATGTTTTCCTTTGTTCAGATTTTTAGTTTTCTATCAGAGTACCTACCTTCTTAGAGATTGGCTTCCTTCTGTGCTAAACACAGCGCTTGATCTTGTGTGCTCCAGCAACAGACTGACAGCAATGGTAAGCCTGTCTGATTTTTCCCTTTGTAAGTAAGTAAAGTCATATGTTTCTTCTTGGGTGAAGTTTATCACATTTCTCCATTCATGCTCTCTGACCTGTCATGGAATGCCTTCTTATTACAGAGAAGGAAAATGGCTCTGATTTTTTTCACAGGTGTTAAGGTCAAAAGGGACCATGCTGACACCTTTGACAAAATACAGAACATAGAATTTCTCCCAGTGATTCCTGTATAACATCCAGTAATCTCAAGAGGAAATAACAAAATGGTTTCTGAGACATTCAGTCTTAATATAAGGACTTCAGGTGGAGAAGAATCCATCCCAGTTCCCAGTGAGGTCCTCCAGTTTTTAATCAACTTTGCAATTAAAATCTTGTACCTCATTTCCAATAGCAATTTTTCTAGCTGCAGTCTTACATCACTAGATCTTACTGCTAGGTTCAGTGGTGACTACTGTGAAAAACATTCTCTCTCCACAGAGATGGGATTTCCCATACTATCTTTGATAATGTGAAATTACTTATCTCCTTATGTTTATTAGACTTCAAAAGGATGGTTTGGTTCTTTTTTTGAGGTCCTTTCCAATACTCTTTAAACAGCAAACTACTGGCTTTTGTCACTTGGCAAACATAAAGAAGATTATTTGGAGCCTCTCCAGTTATCCTCTTTAGAGAGTTTTCATACTGAAGATCTTCCTTAAGGCAGCTAATTCCTATATGTGGAAGCTTAAATAATAGCTCTGCCTATTTGCTCTGCCTATTTATAGCTATGTTAAGTTTTCCATTTATTTCCATGTTGTTCCTGCGTGTAAGCCTCTGCCGTGCCTGCCATTTCTGAGCACCCTGGGAATTCCTGCGACTGTGCCCTGAGAGAGGAATGCCAGCACTCTCCCACTGCCTTGGGTATAAAACTGACAGCATGTATGAAAAAAAAGCTGCACAGGGGGAGTCAAAGAAGAGCAGGTGGGGGTCTCTGAGCAAGTATGAATTAGACATGATTTTCTTCATTTCAGTGTCTCTGGTCATGGTGAGGTGCTGTGCAATAGAGATGATGAATTGATTGATAAATGTTAATTTATAAAATCATATGCATGAAAAAAGTTATGAGGCACTGGACAAGGCATGAAGTGAGAAGCTCTTTCACATGGAGAGTGGATTCAGGTGGCTTTAGGACTTCTGTGTAATGCATAAGCATTTTGTGAGAGAAGAAAAGGCAGAAAAATGAGAGATTCTTGACCCACTAATCATGTCTGTTGTCAGTATTTCAACTACAGTCACATTTTGTCATATAACCTCTTCCAGAGATTTTATGGCTTAGCCAAGGACAAGGTGACCCTCCAGAAAATGTTCCTGGTCACTCAGCTGCTGTCTGTGGTGTTCAGGCGTGCCAGCTCTAGCACAGAAGTTATGCTCACGTCCCTGCCCCGAGAGGTGTCTAGGAATGGAGAGCTCCAGAGCTCTGAGTTTGGCTCTAACATCACCTGATTTTCCAAAGGCCTTGAATTTCAATCAGGAATGGCAATAACAGAGCTCATAAGGACTGTGGAAACAAACAGGGCTGGTTTGCCAAGGGCTTCAAGCCGACTTGTAGAAATGACATCATTAGTTTAGACAGAATGCTGGAACCTGCCAATGTCTTGATAGCTGATTAACATCAAAGTAGAAGAGGATGAGGTATCTTCGGTTTCTGCTGTATCTGAAACAGCCACCCCTATGCCAGAGGCTTTGAATTTCTAATTTGTTGCCCTATCAACACCCAGAAGGGTGGGACTGGGAAAGGTTTTCCTCAAATAGATCATCAGCAGATATGGCTGAGCTTGTTCTTGGAGGAGCCCTTCAAGGCAGGCATAAAAACAGGGACGATTACTTTGCAAGTCAAATGTGTGATATATATCACCACTTCCAGTGATAAAGGAAAGGCTCTCAGAAATATGTGTAGAAGAAATGGTGGGGATGAAACAGAACAGTCTTTACAAATTTGGACCCAAGTCTGGAAGGGAGGAGGCCCTCCTGCTAAGATAACATTGCCCAGTTGCATCTTTCTATACTCTCACAGTTCCCCTCCACCAACATCCATCGATTGACCCCTCTCTCTCTTGGTCTCAACCCTGTCAAATTAAGTCATTTTTTTCCTGGTTTGAATCTCATTACATACTCTGGCTTCAATTCAGTCCACACTTGTTCAGCCCATACCCACACAGTCCAGTGGCACAGTCACAAGTAACCCTAATCACGTAGTTGTATTCTGATCCAGTCAAAAGTGAGGAAAAAGTATCTAGAAGATGCATCAGTGAAGCTATTTGCCTCAGAAAAAAATATTTTGGAATTATAGGGCTTTGGGGGGAAATATTAGAGTATGCCCATGTCGTGGGTTTGACCCTGGCTAAATGCCAGGCACCTACAACGTTTGCTTTCTATGCTCTCTCCTGCTGCAGCTATGCAGAGGAGAGGAAAAACTAACACAAAACACTGGACTTATGAGTTGAGATAAGATCACTGATAAGGAACGCACAAGATTCAGGGCAAAAGCAGGCGGGAGACTTAAAGTTGCAAAAAAGTGATTTATTAATCTAACAGAGTCAGAGGATAAATTGGAGATAAAAATAAGCTCTTAAGACACCATTTTTTCACTGACCCCCCTTTCCCTCTTAAGGCATCGCTTCCCAGCTCACCCCCTCCCTCCTTTCCAATTATCCAAACAACTCCCGTGCAGGGGCAGGGTGTGGGATTTTC
>VZRL01006732.1:716044-771288 GCA_013397895.1 Origma solitaria
CTCTGCACCCCCTGGACCCCATGGGCTGCAGGGGGACCACCTGCTCCCCCCATGGTCTTCACCACGGCTGGCAGAGGGTTTTCAGCTCAGGCGCCTAGAGCACCTCCTCCCCCACCTTCTCCACTGACCTTGGTGCTTCCATGTTGTTCTCCCTCACATATTTTTACCTCCTCCTCCTCCTTCCCTGGCTAAAAAGAAGTGCATGCTCACATTGTTTTGATTTCTTCTTAAATATGTTTTCACAGAGGCGTAACTAACATCTCTAATTGGCCCAGGTTTTACCAGCAGCATGTCCATCATTTTACAGCCATCAGAGACTGGCTCTGCTGGACATGGTGGAAAATTTCCAGAATCTTTACTCAGGACATGCAGGAGCCATCTTTGTACCCCACCCTGTTCACTGACAAAAACTGGGCCAGGCAAAACTACCACACCCCATAATTTTTAACAAAAATCTCAAATTCTTAAAGGCAGCGCCTGACTGCATGGTGCAACATTAGGATCAGTTGCCTGGTCTATTATCAATATTTTGGTCAGTCATCTCTAGTGTAGGGTACTGGACAACTGAGAATAAACTGCCTAAGGACCACAGCTAAGAAAAAAATGTTTATGGCTAATACCTTACTTACTAAGAACTTGTTTATATAGACAAACAGGTAATTATTTACCAGCAGGTCATTTAAGGATACAACAAAAAAGAATTGTGTCAAGAAGAAAGATTAGATTTATTTGGGGTTATGAAATAACCATAAATCAGTCAGGACTTTGTCTACACACTTACTTGATTTAGGCCGAGATTCATATAGTTGATAGCTGACATTTATTCATTACTATTTTTCTCACAGGAAATCTGAAATAGGAAAATTTGAGAAAGTCATTAGGGACAAGAAGTGAATAAGGTTGATGTTTTACTTTAAAAAAAAAAAAAGGAATGAGGAATGGAGTAATTTCACTTCCTGGAATACTACAAATAGTGATCCAGAACATGGTAATTTCAATTATGGGGATACATTACAAGAAAATCTGCCATAAGTCAAAGCATCAGATCAATTACTAACTTGAGATCAAATAGTGACTATGTCACTTTGCCACTAGAGGGAAATATATAGATCAATTTATAGACTGTTTATCAGGAAAATTTTCATTTTACCTTGTAAATAAGATAGGTCACAGCCTTGCCTGAATGACTTCTTTTCCAAGTGGTTTTGTAGCAGATAATTTTATTTAGAAATGAGAGATGGAGAGCTCATGGCATCTAAATCCTTTCCATGATTAATTTCTATTGCTGCTTGGAAATTAATTTCACAGAATCACAGAATGGGTCAGGTTTGAAGGGATCCCAGTGGGTAATCTTGTCCAGCCTCCCTCCTCAGGCAGGGCCATCCCAGAGCACATTGCACACGGTTATGTTCAGATGGTTCTTCAATTTCTCCAGTGAGGGAGACTCCACAGCCTCTCTGAGCAGCCTGATCCATGTGTGCTCACCCTCACAGTAAAGAAGCTCTTCCTCACATTCAGATGGAACTTCCTGTGCAGCAATTTCTGCCCATTGCCTCTTGTCCTACTGCTTGGCACCACCAAGAAAAGCCTGGCTCCCTCCTCTTGGCACCCTCCCTTTTTATATTTCTTGACTGTATTTTCTCGACCAAAAGTGACAGCCTCTGAACTTTATCTTACTTTTGCCACATTGAACTCACTTTCCTCTTTGAAATACAGAGTACTCTCCCTGGGACAGTGAGAAGGGCACACTGGCCTAGTGTCAGCTCAATATGCAGGATTGCAGGGTGCCTCTGCTCTTTTTCAGCTCTGCCATCAGCCACTGGCTGGTTCACTCAAATAACCCCTCTATGACTTATTTAAGCATATGAATCCCCATGAAATATAACTAAGAAGAGTGTTTAAATAAAACACCACTACCCCTGCTGATTATTTCCATCTGAGTAGATTGACATATTGAGTAAATTCCTTTAAAACATGTATTTCTAAGATAAGCATATAAATACAGCTGCTTTGGTGATCCTGGACATACAGCACCTTTCGCTGGCAGATTTTTTCCCAGCTCACCGAGGGCCCCAGGGAGAAAAAGGTCAGTATCCTTTTCCTTGTTGTCTTCCCCCACCCTGATCTCCCCTGGGCCGCTGGGCTCCACACTTCCCCCAGGCAGACACACTCCAGCCTCTGGAACCCCCGTGTCACAAGGAATTCTTGCTCTGCACTGGAATAGGTGCAGTGCCATCAGGGATATATATATGGCCTCTTAATTGATTGGCAAGCTTGCTGGATGAGCTTGAGGTAGAAAGATGTGACAGCAATACCTTGCCCAGGGTCCTATTTCTCCATCTTGCTCAACTAAAACAATGTTAGACCAACACCACAGCATAAAGAAAGTTGATTTCAAAAATTGAAACAGACTATTCTAAAGTCATGCCTATTCAGTAGGACAGTTTTTGAGAGTGCTAGTTTCGGGATGCTTGAGCAGCTTATTTTATTTCAGATAGAAAATTAAGCCCATTGACTCTGGCTTCTTTACATTTTGGCACCTGTAGTGGTTTTGGCTGGGGTAGAGTTAAATTTCTTTACAATGGCTGGTATGGGGCTGTGTTTGGAATTTGTGCTGAGAAGTGCTGATAACACAGGGATGCTTTAGTTCCTGCTGAACAGTGCTTACACAGAGCCAAGGCCTTTTCTGCCTCTCACACCACCCCACCCGTGAGTAGGCTGGGAGTGCACAAAAAGCTGAGAGAGGACACAGCTGACCAGAGGATATTCCAAACTGTAGGGCATCATGCTCAACATAGGGTAGGTGGGGCGACTGCGCTTTGAGGACTGGCTGGGCATCATTTGATTGGTGGTGAGGAATTGTTCCAATTTTTATCATTTGTCTTTCTTGGGCTTTATTTTTTTATCTCTTTGTTATCCTTCCACTCTGCCTCACTGCCACCACATTTATTAATATTGTTGTTGCTGTTGTCATTATTATGATTACTTTTATTTTAAATATTAAACTGTTTTGATATCAACCCACAGGTTTTTTCACTTTCATCCATCCTGTTTCTTCCCCCATCTGGCCAGGGAAGGGGAGATGGGTATGAATGACTGTGTGGTGCTTAGCTGCCAGCTGGGGCTAAACCACAACAGTATCACACCTTGGATTTTAGTTGGTGAGAAAAGCCACTGTTAAGAACAGCCCTGAAGAGCAGAGCCATTATTGTCTTTTGAAAGCCACTGAAGCTGGCCCTGCTTGGGGCTGGGGATTGGACCAGAGGGTGTCCAGAGGGACCTTCCAACCTAAACAACTCCATGAGAAGGACTGCTTGCTGCAGTGAGATGGACAACCTCACTACCTGTGGGCAGAAGACTTAAGGGTTTAGGTAACCATGTACCTCTACAATGTGGCCCCATCATTGCTAGAGACAGGCTGTCGGTTTTGCAGTGAGTTTGCATAACCTTGGGACTGAGCCTCGTCAGCTTGCTCTCTCCCTCAGCTGCCTGTAGCTTTGTCTTACTTAGTTTGGCTGTAGCAGAATTTTTCTAACGAACCCAGTGTCTACAGATAATTTGTTTACAATTGCATGGTAGAATCTCAGTTTTATATTGGCGGCAGAAATAAGCAGTTATTTCCTGTGGAATAAAATATTTACAATTCTAATATGGTGATGGAGAGAAACAAGATCTGATAGAACAGCAGAGACCCTGAGAAGCAGAGACATAGGGTGTGGCATAGAGAAAGACAGATGTGGGATGATAGAGCATAGAGCTGCACTAAACTGGATTTAGGGAAAACAGAACAAAGAAACAGGATCTCACCTGTGTAGAAGGCATCATATATATTGAATTCTGATGTAATGTGACAGTGTAGACCAAAGAAGAAAAAGAAAATGTGTAAGCATGTCAGCCATCTAACAAAAGTACCTCAGCTAGATCCTAGAGGGAGGAAGAAGAAACCAATTGCATCAATACAATCTTCCTCCCAAAGAGGGATTTCAGAGGCTGATGACTTCCTGTGTTACCCTCTCCAGCAGCCCAAAACTGCTGACTCCAGGGCTCAAAGGTGCAGTGCAAGGGTGAGCATTACCCTGAGACAAAGGAGATCTACTAAGAGCCCCATGTGTTACGATTTCAGTTGTGTTACAGAATCACAGAATCAATTAGGCTGGAAAAGACCTCTGAGATCATCAAACCCAACCTATGACCCAACCCCACCTTATCAACCAGACCATGGCCCTGAGTGCCACATCCAGTCTTTTCTTAAACACCTCCAGGGATGGTGACTCCACCATTTCCCTGGGCAGCCCATTCCAATGTCTAATCACTCTTTCTGGGAAGAACTTCTTCCTAATGTCCAACCTAAACTTTCCCCGGTGCAGCTTAAGACTGTGTCCTCTTGTCCTATTGCTGGTTGTCTGGGAGAAGAGACTGACCATAATACTATAATTGAGATTTTGTCTGAAAGAATTATTATTCTATTTCAGTTACAATTAGGTCTAGACTAATAACAATTCTAGAATTAGAGTGATAGCTTTTCCATTACACTAACAATTTTTAGATTTACTTACATAAGGTATGCTTCCTCTGTGTCCATGAACAATATTATGAGTGTAACAGATTCATCAGTTCAGTTCACTTTATTAATTGCTTAAGGCCTTTAAAGGAATTCCTGAATCAATGAAGATTTCCTTACCTGCATTGTGTCTGTGATTTAAAAATTACTCGAATGCTTCAAAATCTTTAAAAAACCCCAAACATCTATTAGTTACTGTGCTCACTTCTCTGATAGCTGTCAATTCTACCAGGAGCAAAAAAATACAGAAAATTAATTGTTCTTTTCTATTTTGCTCTCAGTCTATTTATTTGATAAACACTTCTATTCCTGCATAGAAATTTATTGAAGACAGCAAAAAAAGCATTGCAAATGTCCATGTTCACCACAGGTGAATTCAAACCTTCAGAAGGGCATGAATTACCCTTGTTTGCTGTGGGTGGGAGTCAGGACTGCTCTGTGCAAGGGCAATCAGTGCATCAGGAGAGTCCTAAGAGCCAGATCAGATTGTCAGACTTTGGGGTGGGAAACAGAAGTGTGAGGGATGACCCAAGGAAACACAGAGTAAGACAGCAGCAGCACTTGGCAGCAGTGCAGAGGATGTGTAATCCAGGCCTCCTGAAAACGTCTGATGCCCTTCCACTGGATAACAATTCCTCCCTCCCAAACCAAAGCTAATCTTTGTGTTGGCCTTCTGCATCTCCCTGGGTTGTGTAGGATATCCTTCCTAGTCACTCTCTCCCTATCCCTGCACCCCAACATCTGAAACTTTCTCTCCTCATGGCTCTCTCTTGTCAGAGTCGAACAGGATTTGGCAACACAGCACCAGGGAGATAATTTCTTCCCTTACAGAGTCGCTTGACAGCACAAAACAAGCTCTGAAGGAACAGAGTCCTTCTGCAGGGACTGTATAAAATCCCTGTTCGTAGTTACCTCAGTAACTGCCACGTGAATCTCAGCAGCTCTCAGCTCAGGCTGCCATCAGCTGATGCTCTTCTGGCAGTACTGGGCTGAGGGTCTCATCCTATATCAAATTTGATGTTATTTTGTGACACTTCTACGAGTGCGGAATGGTGATCGTGGCATTCACGGTGATGGTGCTGACAAGGCTCCTGCTCTGAGGAGTCTGGGACATTAGAGGGAAGTGACAATCACACCTGTGACACCTGCCCACATACAGGAATAAAGTGGCATTAAAACAGTGCTTTTGCTTTATCGTGATCAGTGTGTGGGGACTCTGGTTGGCTCCAGTGAGGTTTGATACCACATTAATATAATTAGATTAAACAATGGTAAAAGGCCTCTAAGGCTGGAAGATCAAAGCCCAAAACCTTGCTTAGGAGGTGCTTAATCAGTTAGCAAAAGGCCTCAATGTCTTTGATTCTGCTCCTTTGGCATACATCATGTAGCAACACTTTCACTACCTGACCACACACTGCTTTTTCAAGAGGCTTCCTGCTCCATTCAAAGCAAAGCTGATTCTTTTTAACATTGGTATTGCACAACATTAGTGGGGAGAGGGTGTAAAGGCAGGATGTGAGGGAGGATGTCATCTGCCACCCAGGCAAAGGGTGCTTATTTCAGCTTTAAAAGGAACAGAGGTGAGATTTTGAAATCCAAACATCTCCAGAAACAGAAAGAATGATGGTTCTTCTTTTATAATGCATGTTCATAAATAACATAAGATTAATGACAAAGGAGTTTTAAGCCTATAAGATTTAAGAGAGGTGAGTTTTTAAGTTGGCAGACAGGCATTCATTTTGCTAGATTCAAATTCATGTAAACATGTAGCTGTTGCTGGAACTCAGCATTCATTCTCCCTCTTGAGTATAAACAAATAAAACAATGCAAATCTTGTTCTGGATTTCATCTGGACTTCATTGTTGCCTTTTGGCCTTAGCTTGGTTCAGTAAATGAAGGGATCTGGGGAAAAAACAACCCTTTTTGTACCAAAATCATAAGAAAAGACAAATCTCTGAAAGGAGCATTCAAGTGCAGAAAAACTAAGATACCTTAAGTTATCTCCAATTGTGAAATCCCTTAAAAAACAGTCCAGCTTTTTATGATTATTATGAAGTTCTCTATGCAATGATAGAGAAGCATTATGGGCAGCAACCAATTGTTACGGCTGTTTGCTGTCTGGAATTTTGTTTTGTGGGGAGGCTGACCTGGTCAGAAGCAAACCAAGGCAAACTACTGCATTTGATTTATAACCACTGACTTTGCAGGTGTGGGAGAGCTGGGAGCAGTCACCTGTAGCTTCATTATACAGCACTCTAAGGCAGCTAGATTTTGTGAATTAAAGGAAAAAGCCTAGTTTTCAGAACAGTCTGCTCTTCTTTTTTTTTTTCCTGCAATATAGGAAGTTGAGAAGGCCTGTAGGCAACTTCATAAGGACTGCATGAGTAGCACTGATTAGGTGTCCCTGGAGAGGCCAAGAAAACAGGAAAGGGAGCCAGCCAAGAGGCATATTTAAGAGAAGGTTCTCAAACTTCCCTATTACCTTTGGGATTGTTTCCAAACTCTAAAGCTAAGAAAGAGAAACCTGGACTTGGCAAAATAAATAATCTGCACCGTATTATACGTGGTGTCTCAGGATGATTTGAGACATTTAGTAATAATGTATGTCGTGAACAACTCTGAGGGAATAATCCACAGATATATAGCTGCTTGAAAAATGCTTCCAAGGCCACTTCTAAATTAACAATTAAATCAAAATTTTGCCCATTTTATAAGCACTGTAACACAAAAAACAGTGTTTTTTCTTCATGAAAGAGCTATTGCAAAAGGGAAATCTCAAAAATGTTCTTACTGGATATTACTTGGAAGGGATAAATTTGGTAATTTTCTTAATGTTATTTTAACTTTAGGTGGTTGTGACTAGGAGAAATTAATCCCATTATATCATTCTTTATCATTAATTAAACTTAGAGTGGTCTTACTGTCCACATATGCAAGAAAAGAAAGTTTAGTATTTTACTTCCTCCAAATGGCCATATAAGGCAGTACTTATAATTAATTTCTCACCAATAACCTGATTATACCCAGTTTAAACTTGATCTACAAGGAAAGGGAGGACATTTACATTAATTAAGAGAGTTCAGGTGTATTTACATTTTTCTGCCCAGTGCTAGTCATGGGGGCAGCACTATCCATAAACAGTAAGAGAGAAAAATGGCTTTTATCACATATTCTCCACTGCCGTAATTTTTTTGAGACACCTAGTGGAAAAAAAGGCTTTTCCTTGTATTGGAAATTTCCTTTGACAAATACTTTTAATTTTTTTTAACCATCTCAATATGTTTATAATGTCTAGCAAAAATAAAATTAGTATTTATTTGCCATAAATTTGTAGCTGTATGCTTTTATTGATAACACTTCAGGAGAAACTGTTCTCTGTGATACCTGAGCCACATACAGCATTTTAAGTAACTGTGGTTAATGTCATACCATGAAAGGTGATGTAATTAAAAGGATTTATAGGCTATGGTTAAAGAAGTAATGGACTTTTACAGTGCTATTTTTGTCAGTAGAATACAAGAGGAAACAGAAATTTGCTTCCAATTAAAATTTTATATCTTCATAATAAGCTTGAGCTACATTTCAACCAAGTTTGAGGGACTGTTACTGTGTGGGAAGGACAATGTCCATGGGGAACTGAGGAAGTTCTTGCTGCTTTCCGTGCTATCCTTTACTTTCTAGCTCAGGTTACATGCCTGCTGCTACTATGCACTATTTACACCATCATGTCTGCAATATGGTTAACATGCCTGCATGCAATTGCAATAAACCCTGATAATCTTTGCCTTCACACTTTTAAATTCATTGTGGATAATAACTATATACACTCCAGTATTATCTCAGCTTTAAATTTTCATGAATTTTCATCATATGTCTCATCAATTCTATTCCTGTTATGGACCAAATAGTGTCTTTTGCATGTGTATACTTCCTGGAGACTGCAGAAGAAAATATGCAAGAGAAAAAAAATGGCCCAGAGTCCAAGCAGGGAATCTTGTGAGTTTGTGTTTTTGCAAAAGAGATGCCTCGTCTGTTATGGGAGTCTTAAACACTACATAAATAAAACACAGTGCAGCAAGTAAAAGATACAGTGCATGAAGTCAGAATCAGATTTATTTTAATATTATAATGTGATTATCTATGACATGTTTTCCCATTCCAATGCAGATTACATCTTTATTAACATGGATATTTAAGGGAAAAACACGTAATCCCATCTTCAGCTGTATTCTCACCAGGTCACTATGGCACACATTCGCAGTGACTGATACTTGGATTCTGCTCTCCCTAGAGCACTTTCTTTCTAGTGTGGCCCAGGGCCAGCACAGGTGCTGCCCTGCTGGTACATGGGTGCTTTCCGTGGCACACATCCAAATGCAATAAAGGTATCCTCCTCTGTTGTATCACCCCATCACCCTTTGTCTGCTGATGAAGGAATTTTCAAGGACAGTATGAATGCCAAGCAGTCAGCCTTTCAAGAAATTACATTCCCTTCCATTGCTGCCAGTTAAGAAATTAATGCTTAATATGATGTTAGAACAGTGACAGACCATGGTCCCCATGTCGTCCTGGTTCAATGGAATAATGAACCCACAGCTGGAGATGTGTAGAAGTATATATGTGGCAGTACAATATTTTGCACACAAAAGAAGGATTTGCCCAACTTTACTTTAAGAAGTAACTTACTATAAAATTTGCCATTGTATTTGAAGAAATGAAAATTTCCTCTCCAAGTTGAAGACTACAAAATCTCTGACAGAGGAATCCTGCTGTGGTGTGTGCAGAGAAGCAGCACCTCAGGGGGGACTCTGAGGAGATGAGTTTTGTGCCAGCCACATTGTGAAAAATTGTTTAGAGCACACTTCTGATGATAAACGTGCAAATTCTGTCTTGTAATTAAAGGCTCTGCAACGGCTTTACACTTCCATTTTGAAGTAAAATATTGCTCAGAGCATTTGTGGGCTCCCCATCCCTGGAGATGTTCAACACTAGACTGGATGGGGCTCTGGGTCTAGTGAAAGGTTCCCTGCCCACAGCAGGAGGGCTGGAGCTAGAAGATCTTTAAGGCCCCTTGCAACCCAAATCCTTCTGTGATTCTATGAAATACCAGTTCCTCTTGTGCTTATCTGGAAAGATGTGCACTCTTGCAAACACAGGGGTCCAGGAAAGTGGAGTGTTTCCTATCTGCAAATGGCATGCCAGGCACTATGTCAAAAGGCTGCTCTGGCTGTATCACTGGGGTTGATGAAGAAAGGCTTATGCCTCCCTCTTTGTACCTGCCCAGGGGAGACCCAGCCACCATCATGACAGAGTTCCCAGAAAAACAGGAGGAAGTATCCTTTGTTAAAGATTAATTTGGCTTATGGTGGCTCTTTAACATTGGAGTAAGAAGAAAGACACAGAAGAGCCTTTGCTCTTCGCTCTTGAACTAATAAATAGCAATAATAGCCTCTGGGAGAGCCATACCCAAGTCTTTTCCACAGGTGTCTCTGATGCCGGTGATTTTTGTATTTTTCTTTTTATACACTTTTTATATATTTCTGTACCCTTTCCCTTCCCTGTTACCCTCTATACACACTCCCTGTACTCTGCACAAACACTTCTTGTACTTTAGTCCTTCATGTTTACAACCCTTGTAGTCTGATATTTAGCTTAGTTTGGGGTCCTGCAAAGTGAGGAAGACCAAACATTCACATTATCTCAGAACTAGAAGCTCCAACCTGTTCTCTCTTGGAACGTGTTTTTGTAAACTAGGCTGTAGTCTCATTTGGGAGAGGGTGTCATTAAAATAGGGAGCAATTATTCATTTATTAAGTTTCTTATTGGGAGATTTTAAGTAGATATGCTAATTTAGTGAAGTCTATAAAAATCCAGTACACGTTGTACGGGACGTCCCCGGCTCGTCGTTCGCTCCATGGCGTGTTTTTCACCTTTGACGAGTCTGGACACCTAAGATCCTATTAAACCGAGGTAAATTCCCTTTTCCCACTGCTCCTGTGTCTGCTTCATATTTTTACCAGCCTGTTTAAGGCATCATCTCCACATCCTCTCAACATAAGTTATACCCTCTGGAATTTTCCAGCGTCTCCCACTCCGCTGCTCCCCACCCCTGCCTAGGGCAGGAGGTTCCTGTCTTGTGAGGCACATGCATGCTCGGGTGCCAGGAGGGTGGGGAAGCCACTCTCAGCGCCTTAAGGGCTGCAGCACCACGAGCCTGCCCTTCACCCTCACCCAGAGCTGCTCACAGAGAGAGCCTCTTCTCCAGAGCCGCTGAAGTGGCTTGTGACCCTTCCTGAAGGAGCTTCATGCTGACCCTGAAGGTGGTGGTGGCGCTTCCTCCACAGTCAGCCCCTCTCTACGACACTTTTGGGAAGTTTCCCTTCATTACATGGGGAAGGGCTGACGTATGGATGTAGAGTCAGGACTGCACAAGTTTGTGTATTTGCAAAATTTTTTATTCCTTCTTAAACCATCTAAAGGAGGTTAGAAGCTTATAACTGAGGTTTAAAAAGGACAGGAGAAATCCACATAAAAATGCTCATAGAATTGTTTTATCAGAGCTTAATACAGAAGGAGGCTTTAAAAAGCCCTAATATTTATGAAATGAGTGAGCATTCCCCCCTCAGTATCTTGATTCATACCTGAAAGTCTATGTTAGAAGGTATTCTACAAACAGAATCTCATAATTGTTTCAGGTTTAGAGTTTAAGTTACAGTAGAATAAACACCTGAGCAATGTAAACATGCATGACCTAAGTCTAAGAAAAGGGGAAAAAAAGAGTGCTGTTTTTCTCTCTTATGATGTTTTTCCTCCAGGGTATATTTTTTCCCTTAGTACCTGATCAAAAAGGCCTCTTAATACTTTGGTCCTAAGTTATGCTTCCCCCATCAGAGGATTGTTAGGCAGAAGACAACAAAGGTGTTTCCTTTCCCTTCTAATTGTTTTGCTTTTTTTTTCCAGGTAGATGGTAGCTTGGCTGGCTACATGATTTGAGTGTCAAAAGGAGGTGCTTGCACAGCCCACAGTGGCCACAGCCTAGTGGGATGGTGGGTGGGATGTTGTGGTGGCCTCACTTCTGCAACCTACAGAGCACTGTGAAAGCTGGGGGAGCCATGCCACAGCCTTGCCATCAGCCTGTCAGAGTGTGGCACCTTCTAGCTAACCTGGAAATATTCTGTCCAGTCTTGCCTTATGCAAGCCCACTATGCACCCAGCACTGCAACTTGCTGCAGCACTCAGAGGAAATATTAATTTAGCTCTCAGGAGTGAGGAATACTTGTGCTCTCAAGCCAGTGATATTTAGGCATGTTTCCAGAAATATATTATTCTTCTTAAGAAGGATATTCTCTAATACCAGGCTTTGAGATTTGCAAAGTGATAGCAGTACAGCCCAAATGAACAATTAAAATTTGGCAGACTACTTTTCACTTCCCATTTAGAATCACAAGAACAATGTCAGAGTTTTATTTGATTAACATTCACTATCTGTAGCGATCAAAGGACTATGTCTAAAAAATTAGCATTTTAGAAAGTCTTTGATAGTCAGCAATAAAATTCTCATACTTAGCCTGAAATCATTCCCATCTGCATTCTTTATTTGCTTATAATTTATGAAGTATCATTAATGAAATCAAACAGACAGTAAGCACACCTAAAGCATCCAACACAAAATAGAGACTCCAGATAATTAGGGTAACTGCTATTATTTTACTTCTCTGCCCCTCCTGTAATTAGTATTGTTTGTAGTTGAAAAGGGAAACAGTCAGACTTTTCAGAAGATGTTGTTTTAGTCTCACCTTATTTCACAATATATTGTTTTAATCTCACCTTATGCTTTATAAGTGGCTTCTGAGCAAACTAGGTTTGACTCCCTTCAATGGCAGTCTACGATTAATGGCTTCATTATGTGGTTCATGTCCAGGAAATAAAAATTTTTACTTCAGCCAGAGTTTTGCCTGCTAAAGGACTTATTCCTATGTTATCAACAGAAATCAAAGAACATGACTTTTACAGCAGATACTTTTCTGCTTAAGGGAGTATGATTATTTATTGACCATCAGTATCGTGCAGAAATCAGGGAGAACAAAGGGTAAGGAAAGATTAGTGTAGCAAGAGTTGGCTTGGGCTAATTTCCAACACCAAGACTATGCAGTGTAGAACATCCTTTTATAAATATGACCTTTATAACATAATGCATTAGTGTACTAATACCACAAGGAATGTTTTATTTGGCTTTATGCAGTTTTAAAGAAGACTGGTAAGGACACATCCATCATTTATTACTTCTGCTGGAAAATTGTATTTCAGCAAATCAAACTTCTAAATGAAAAACTTGTAGGTATTTCACACATACACATGCACACACACATAGAGAAAAGGTGTACAAAAAAGTGTAAAGTTCGTAGCTTTCAGATAGGGACTAAGTGTTTTCTGTTTGGAGTTACAGACCAGTTTTCATGTGGGAATGATAGCGTTTGCCCCAGTCCCCACCTCTTCTCTGATCCTGGCTGCCTGGGCATAAACACACCTCAGTGCACCTGCAGGCGTTGTGCTGAAGCAGCCACCTCCCTGAGCAGCCAGCTTGGCCAACATCTGCTGCAGCAGAAAGCCTGATTTCCATCATCCATGAAAAATCTGCAGGAACTCAGCACTGAGCTCATGAGATTCCACGCCACAAGGAGGTGACTGGCTATCTTTTCTTATGCGTCCTTCCACCTGCAGCAAAGTTTCCTCTGGGACCATGAGAATAGTGTATGCTGTTTGGTGAGCATGTGGCTGGCCAAAACCTGGGGCTGCTCCTTCACCAGGATCCATGAGATCACAGTTACAGTCCAGGGGAAGTGGTGGCCCCTTCAACAGTGCTTGAAGATGCTCACTGGAAGAGAGGAGTCTCCATGTTCCCAGGATCAAGCTAGTGCCCATTCTCATGCATTTTTCTCAGACATTTCAAAACATGAAAGGCCAACATTTCATCATCGTTAGTGCTGTCTTGTCCTTTCCTGTGCTCAAAGTAACTAGTTTGCAAAGGAGAGGAGAACTAAAGACAGTGATAACAGATCACGTGCTGACACTAAGGTGCTCTTGCCTGGGATGTGATAAGAGGTGATCACCTTCACGTGTCTAATAGGGACTACTTTCGTATCTAATCAATAATTAGCTGGTCAATATAACTAGGGTGTTTGACATTAGAAATCAATGATACTGTTTCCTCTTACTGAACTTTGGAGCAGGCAGATGAAAGGCAGAATAACTGTGAGTGTCTCATTGTTTTGAACTGTGTAAACTGCATAGGTGTATAAGAAATGTATTCTTTCATTCACTGAGCAACTGAAAGACTGTGCAACACTACCTGTTGCAGACTCCAGTGTCCCACAGCAATAGTCACAAGGAAAGAAATCTGCCCACAGCCTCAGTCATCTGTGAGACACAGATGGACAAAATTTTAAAACTGACGTTGAAGTCAGGATTCAAAAATATTGTGGCAACTTAAGAAAAACAGGTTTTCAGAAGTCAATTTTTCAAAGTAGCATATAGAAAGCATGAAAGCTGTCAACCACTCACTGATTTGCAGGAACTTGATAGCATCAGAGTAGACTGTCTTACAACCTGTCCATTCTTGTATTGGCAGAAGTGGCTGTATTTCTCTTCCAGTCTCAAGAAATAATAATGTGGAAAGCAATACTTAAAAAAACTTCAAGAAATATTTAAATAAATCTCATGTTTGACAAATTGCTCACGAGCAGAAATAAAGCAAAGTAGTCTCACAATCACCTCATGCAACAGTGGTTTGCAGGACAGTAGCTGAAACTGAAATTGCCACAGTAGTGGGTTTAGATTTAGATTAACTGCAAAGGCATTCTGCAGGTTCTGTGCAACACACTCAGACCCTGAAGTTTCAAGACAAGTTAATGACAATTTATCTGCATGTCAGGTGCCTACAGTAGTACACAGAATATGGAAAGACAACCAAATGTGATGAGGAAAACACATCTAAATCTGTCTCTGGGATTACACCTGTCTCAGGTACATTTTGTCCATTAGTAATACCACACATGAGATGACAGGGGTTTCTCCTATACACTGAAATGTTTACAAGTTATATATCTGTCCTGTGCAGTTTCACAGAAATGCTATGGACAGTGAGAACTTACTGCACTGTTACAGACAAGTTTGAACCTTCTTGGCAAAAGCTTTGCAGTCACTTCTGATGAGGAAGTATTGCCTTTGCACTTAATAAGACAATACATTGTTTATGAGCAATATAATGTTAGTATATGATACCAGAGTTGTCCCTTGAACTGTGAAACTGTCTGCAGCATTAATAGAAGTTTTGTGTATTGTAGCTGACAATAAACATCCCTGATTTCTTCCTGAACCAGCAATAGAAGCTTTGTAAGTGTTAGTATTTTAGGATGTTTGACTTGCAGCTCTAGAGTAAGAGGGAAAATTATAGCCTAGCAACTATTTTGGATGCTTCATGAAAAGTTTAAACTAGGCAGGCTTCTCATTAAATCAAAGTTGTAGATAAAGATGTGCATTGCCAATGAGAAAGCTGTGAATTTCTTCATCACTAAGGAAAAATTGACTCCTGCAAAGCATGTACCACTAGTCCTCAGAAACCTGTTTCAAAGAAGTATTCATGTTTATTGGCAATAAATTTTGAATAGTCACAACATTCCCACACAGAATTCCCGAAACTGGTTAGGCAGGTAAATCATACAGGGCAGACCTTACCATTTTAACTCAAACCTTTAAAGCCTCTTGTCAAACTGTCAATATCTCAGCATCTGAGTGTGCTGTGGGTGATATGTCACAACAAGCAGACAGTTGCCATCACTTAGAAGCTTATTGATCCACCTGTCCAAGTTTATCAAATCAGGTTATTGAAGATGCTGTGCCAATAGCACTATTCACATCATAAGGCAGGAGTACTGTAATTCCACTGGTCTCCAATACAAAATACCACATTTGATTAATTTTGTAGTCATGAGAGATCATTTGGTCCATGTGTTTGCTAGCCTAACCCTGCAAACCCTTCTATTTCCCTGGCTGAGGACACGCACCCTGAGCAGTACTCTGTGCTGCTGTGAGCTGCCAGTCCTGGGGAGCATCTTGTCCCTCTGGCAGCAGCTCCTAAGGCAAGTCTGAATGAAGAGCAGTGTGTACAGCGACTGACAAGAAACTGTGAGAGTGCATCATCGTCTGCTGGTTAAACCTGCTGCAGTCAGGAGCTACATGAGGATGATGTGTATTAACTCAGTATGCATTAACTGAAGCGCAGGATCTCTCCCAGGCTTTGTAGAAAATCCTTCTGATGAAAAAGTAAAGCCTTTTATGTCTCCAGCTCACCAAATAGCCATCTTATTCAAAGCATCAGCACATCTCCTGAACTCCTGCATTATTTTCCATGCTTAAAGAGCACGTGTTGACTGGCAACAGCTGAGACATGCTAAAAGCTGTCCAAGAAGCATGAAAAGTGGCATCAGATTGCGTGAGCCTTCAATAATCCACTAATCTTTTTGAACACATTCTTTTGTTTAGGAAGACTTTAGTTATTAGATTTGACACTTATTTCACATATTACAAAACTGATCATTATTGTATAGCTGGCTTATCCTCGGTTTGAGGAAGGATTGATTTTTAAACCCATATAGAAAGGTTGTCAACATAAGCACTCTGTGTTTCTAAGCTTATGATATACTTTCATTTAACAGCATTATCAGAGACAATGCAAATGATAAGTAGATTTACATAAAGGGGAGAATGTATATACTGTGAGCACAAAACTGCTTTGCAGCCAATGATCAAAGTTTCTCTGTGAAACATTCACTTGTGGTCAGAATTAGATGACAGATCTGTTTTAGTAGACATTTCTGTAAAGGCAAAGGTAGAATCATAGAATCATTTAGGTTGCAGAAGACCCTAAAGATCATCAAGTCCAACCCAGCACTGCAAAGTTCACCATTAAACCATGTTTCTAAGTACCATGTCTACATAACTTAATAAAGGCAGGAATAAAACTGCAGGAGAAATATCAATTTACATCTATTTTGATGCATTTATGCCTTAACAATAAAACAAAAAAATGTTAAAATCAGAAGTAAGGATGCATTTTTAATGTAAGTATTCACAAAACAGCCTATTTTTGCACAAGTATATAGTAGTTTCTATAAAATATTTTTCACTAAACTAAAAATACAATGCCCACTAGATCTTGCAGAATTAATCAACCCTTTTTACAGGTTTCCAGAATACTGGAAAGTAGGTTATAGTGAGGTCAGTGAAAATTACTTATTAACATTGGCATTTTTGGTGACTTAATAGGTTCTTTAACTATACTTTTTAGGTTCTCAGAATATAGTTTCACAATTTCTTCCTGATGTCTGAGTTTTAATCACTGTTCAAGTCACTGGAAGTCTTTAAATTTCCATTAACAGGACTGAACTCATTACCAGGGCACAAAGATGCTTCAGGCTAGACCACACAGTAGGATGCCATTCCTTTTCTGATCCTCCTCATTCACCTGTGAATTAATGCTGAAAATTCAGGAGGCAACTGCTTCCTGCCTGAAGAGGCATCTGGGAGAGATTTTGAAGGAGCCATTCCACATCAGTTGTTTCCGAAGTAGGTTTCTTCATCTGAAGATCAGGCCTTTCAAATCTGCTTATTTAAATATATATTTAATCCTAAATGACCCACGTTCATTCTTGCTAGCTGGATGCACAGTAGTCACTGATAAATTCAAATGATGGTAGTTTTAAAATGTGCACACTTTACATTTTGTGACAAGCTTCTAGTGGCCGTGGCTGCAGGCCTCATACAAAACTAAAATAAGTCTAAATAAGTTATTATCTAGGTAATGAACTTGAATAGCATTTTTATTCCTTCATTGATGTTAGCATTTTATAACCAGATTTGCTTAGCCCTTCCACACTATATATTAAAATAGGCACCCTCTCAGCTTTTCAAAGAACATGATCATGAATGCAGTCCAACTCCTAGGATATATGATAACACTTTTTCTCAGTAAGTCAGGCCGAGATAAGAACCCCAGCAAACCCTGAGACTTGCTGTACTGTCCAGATGTTGAGATTTCAGTAGAAGAAGGATGCTTTTTCCTTAAAGTTATGTGAATTTTCCTGCTAAAATGCAACTCTTATGATAACAACAGTACACAAAAACCTCTGTGTGGTTGATCAGCACGAAGTTTATGCCCCACTTAGATCATATTTTAAAACTTAGGGAAGGACTTTACTTATGTGTAGATGTGGTGCTCTGCTGTGCACTATAATGAATTCAGTGGTATTTTAATTTGCATACATTACCCTATTATCATGCCTCTCCCAAAGTTTTACGAGCTTGAGTGCAATACTGCCTGAACGTAGCTAGACTGCTTTCAGAAATTAGTTGTTTCATGCAAAGCCAGTGCAAAAATAATTGATTTTTGGAGATTTGTTGATTGTTCCCAAGCATATTTTTTTCCAAATTGGCACTTGTACGCTTTTTATTAGAGTCTGTGCTCACTAATACTTTATTTAGCCTTTTACTCCAGGAGATTCTCATCAGTGTATTATATATTAATCAGAATTATTAATCAGTAACTTGTCCTGCATCAGTACACACCAGAATTTGTACATGGAAAAATGCAAATAATTTTATTCACTCCAGATGGGAGATGGATTGTAAGGGTGAAAACTGAGCAGGGTAAATAAAGTAGCAGAAATTAAAGCCTCGGCTAGTGTTTTTCCTTTCATTTAAGCAAAATTGGTCAGTGTCCTGTACTGACTGCAGGGGAAAGGTGAGAGAATGTGAAACTTGCTCAATGACGGAAAGTAGAAATCTCTTAACCCAAATCCTGCTTGGGTGAGGGCTAGTACAAAGTTCTCACGAACTGACTATCTTCAGAGGTATCAAATTAACT
The DNA here is from genome assembly GCA_013397895.1 of Origma solitaria. Classification (NCBI taxonomy): domain Eukaryota; kingdom Metazoa; phylum Chordata; class Aves; order Passeriformes; family Acanthizidae; genus Origma; species Origma solitaria. Next base: position 734,527 of record VZRL01006732.1, read on the forward strand.
TAATCTCACCCCTTTAGCCGCAGGCCTGTCTGAGAGTTAAGATGCCCATGACATCCAATACAGCACTACAGGGGCTCTGGAAGCCATATCAATCTGTCTTTTGTATCCCCTGGAAGTCGGCTCCTGCACTGAGCCCAGGGACCGAGCCACAGTGTGAAGGATGTCAGGCCCTGGTCAGGCAGTCCAACAGGAGCTGCTGTGCAGAGGCAGAAATGCATATTTGGCACTTCAGGCAGGAGGGAAACAGTCCTTACCAAGACTTCTGTAACTCTGACGCAGAGTGCCTGAAGACCTAGAATCGCTGCTTCTAGTTGCAAGAGGGTGTTGTCCATAAGAATGATTAATTTGTTGTTTGTTGTTTTATTGCAGTCTAGTAGTGTTATGCAGAGCACCCTACAGGCACAAATTACAGTTCTCACTCTGGTCATAAAACATTACAATCAAAATTTCAAAATATATTGGGCAGGAATCCAGTGTTAGATCCACCTTTCTTTAGAAAGAGTCTCTCTCTACCAAAGTGCCCTACCTACCCCAATTCACTGTGAGCTAAGCTCTCCCCACCCTGAATAACAGCACTAATTAAGAGAAGTTTTTGGCTAATTGCATTTCATACTGCCGCTTAGGTTGACCTAATTTGTGCTTGGCAGTCTCTGTAAGGAAAGTTAGTCAGTGAAGAATAAGACACTGTGTTGCAGTAAACAACTCAATACAGGCAATATCTGGGCAGTCTAAAATAGACATTTGTAGTGCTTCGAAGTTAAAAACAGAAAATGGTGTTTCTTTGCTGTTAATTTTATAAGCACTTTGTAGGGCAAAATCAAATGGTGTGTTTGTTGTAGCACAAATATTGCTTGAGTTGCATGCAGAAAACTGATGAATCATTTCCTGTTTGCTGCATTGTTTCTTCACAGCTTTCCCCAGCAAGAGGAACGATGTTGCCCAAACAACCTGAGAAGCACATCTGGGCACTGTGGATTCCCATTGCAGTCCAATACAGGGAACTTCAGCAGTTCTTACACACACACGAAGGGCTGCTGAAGTTGAGCCAGGAATGTCACAATTGCAATAGCAAAGGCCTAAGTCTGAAGCAGGGTCCTAATGTGTGTCTGCTCGAAGCCTCATGAAGCTATAAAGGTGTCATGCTCAGAGCAGCTCACTGCTGGCTTTGCTGCAGTGCTACTTGAAGATCACTGGCGAGTACCCAGTCACAGAAACATTGGCCAAAAGAGGCCTGTGAAGGTCACTAACTCCAGCCTCTTCCTGGAAGCAGGACTACCACCAGTGCTGGTTGGCAGGTCAGCTGTGACTTTGGTCAAGTCCTGTAAGCATCCAAGGACTGAGACTCCCCTGCCTTCCCAGACAACCTCTTCCAACGCTGCACTGCCCTCCTCGTGGACACAATTTTTTTAATGTCCAGTCTGAATCTCCTGTTTGTGGCCATTGCTGTATGTTATATCATCTCAGCTATATCATGTTATATCATACCAGCTATATCAGCTGTATCATCTCAGTTATATCATACCAGCTCAGAGAGGTTCAGTTTTCTCATTTACTTCTGACATGTCAAAATCCTCTCTAAAATCAGTATACACTCCATCTAGCCTGCTCCTCCCATTAGCATACACATTCATTTCCGCACAGACTGCAGTCAGGTTTTCCAAGGATTTACCCTTGGTTTATCTTTCCATCTTTATGTAATTGGAAATGATCCCCAAAATTCATGTTCCCTGATCTTTCAAGGGCTGAAGTGAGCCTTACTTGTCTACAGTTCCTCTTCCCAGGTCTTCCTTCTTGCTTCAACTACAGACACGTAACATTAGCCTTTTTCTAGTAAGAATAACACTCTCCCATCTTCACGGTTGTTTTCATCTCAGTTTTTTAGTAACTTTTCTAAACGCCTCTCATATGAATTCTGTTTTATACGTGCTCTACAGACTTCTGTCTCTTCAAAAGTCATTCCTGGCTGTTTAAGATACCAGTTTCCCCTTGGAGAGTATACCATCCGTGTGCTTTACTTCCTGCATTCTGAAGGAAGCTGCCTGGTTGGAGCACAAGTTGAGAGCCATTGAAAGGAGGGATAGTTATGTAGACAGAAAATTAACTGATGATAGACACTGGCTATCTTCTTTTCACTGAATAGAGGTTAAAATTTTCAGCCTGTAAGATATGTTTCAAAATTAGATTATTTGTTCCTGTTACTTTACTGTAAGTGTCCTGTATTTTTTCTTCTTTTGGGAGGAATATAGACCACTAAGTCCTTTTGCAACCAGCTTGCCATAAGATGATTTACACTTCTCTTTTGGGTCCTAGTGACAGAGTTTCATGAAAGATGCATTTTCTAAATTACAAAAAATAACTTAATGGCTATTATGTTTTACTCAAATTCTCTCTCCTAAAATATGGAGTTTACTTGACATAATATAATTAATGTTTTGGGCATGCCAAATGTGTATATATGCGTTATACAGCTGAGTGTGAGAATCCAGGAAACACTCCTTATATGACTTTACCATACCATTCATATATCACACAATAATAAGGATGATAAATAACCGGAATGTAGGAATTTACATCACAGAAGGGGTTTTTAATATAAAAAGTGTTTCCTCAGTCTCTTAGGTCACAAGTGTGGTTCTTAAATGTTCTGCTTGCTGTACATCTGATGTAAAACTTAGTCAAATGGTTGCTTCTTTCCAATATTCTTTCTGATACTGAAATCCATATCTGAAATGACAATATTAAAAAACAAAATTGCAGAAACCAACAAGGGCAATCAATTATATTTACCTAGGTTGTTTTAGCAAATAGACTTCCCTCTGATAATTCAACCATTAAATCAGTTAGTGAAATTAAATTAGTTGTATGGGAAGGTCTGCCCTGTGCTTTGTGTATTACCTCAGCTTTCAGTGTGTACTATGGCAGTTACCAAAAAATAACTGCCAGCTTTCACTGCTCATCCTTCAGAGCTAGTTTAGTGAAATTTGTAGTGTTCTCCTTTCTGGGCTCCCAGTCAGTTGTCCTGCTCTACACATGCTCTTTTTCCAAGGCACAAAACATGAGATCATGCCAGAAGGAAAGCTGCGTGTGCAACATAATATGAGGAGAGCCAAATATTTCTGCAGTGCTGTAGACGTTGCATATGTAGTATGTGTTGCATTGACATGGGTGGATTAGGTATGTGGTATTTACTGGAATGTAAATGTTCTGTTTTATGGCTGTTCAGCATCTCAGCTGCATATACACCCAAGAGCTTGTGCTCTGATCTAATGGCTGCAGCTCATGAGAAGTAGAAACAGCAATTGCACAAGAAAAAAGATGAAGCCTGAGAGACTGAACAGTGAATAGGAATTTCTGACAGTCAGTACTGGATGCGTGTGAGAGGGAAAGAAAGCATAAGCAAGTCAGAACCTCTCAGAATTTGAATGTACCAGCCCAGTTTTTCAAAGAGACGTAGCTCATCCACTGCACCCATGCATCAATCCTACTCTTCCTGTAATTCTGTCAGCTTAATAAAAGGAGAAATTAAACATTTTGCTGACCCCAGTCACTGTGTTCAGATAGTTCTTCTTAGGTTTCTATCCTCATGCCTTCTTACAGGGTTCACCATTTTCCTTTACCCTAATGGAATGATGTCCTACTGTTATCCTGCTCCCTTTCAAGATGCTGTCAGGTGAGTGCACAGCATTCCCCATGCCAGAAGTCTTCCTTCCCTGCGTTATTGAGGGTTCATTGGCAAGTCACAGTTTGTGACTTTACCTGATACTTGTCAACATGCAGGCACAGAAGAATACTTTACTTCCAAAACGGTCTACTCAACACCATCCTCTGCAGATCTTGCCCTCCTTTCATCCTGTCTGGAAGGAACGAATGGGGTGGAAAGGAGGCAACAAGCTCAGTTTCAAGCTGTTGCTTTCAGAGTTGAGCTGGGAAGCTCCCTGGGAGGATATCTTGCACAGCTGGAGCCCTGGACTCCAGAAGGGCAGCTCTGAGAGCCCAGCACCAAGGAAGACAGGTGGCCAGAGAACAGGTACTTCAGAGCCTTTCTTTAGCAGCAACGAAAGGAGTAGAGCCCCTGTGAAACCCACAAAGCAGTAGCCAGGGCACAGCTAGCAGCTTACAGGACATGCTCCATGGCCTGTCTTAGGTGGCCGCTCTGACAGCACAGAAACAAATCCATCACCCATGTCACCTCTCAGCTCCAGGCAACAGCAGAAAGGCTTAAGTCCAGAATATACACTCTCCAAAACAGTGAATGTCCATTATTTTCCTATAACCTAAAAAAACCCCAGCTGATTTGTGCTAATTACAGCTTAGATAAAATAAATTTACAGGTAATTCACATGCTGTCTTTTGTACAGCAGCATGTGAATTAGCCTGGCATCCAATGCTGACCTGACACATCCATAATAGTGGTATGAAGTGTGGTAGTTTTGCCTGGCCCAGTTTTTGCCAGTGAACAGGGTGGGGTACAAAGACAGCTCCTGCATGTCCTGAGTAAAGATTCTGGAAATTTTCCACCATGTCCAGCAGAGCCAGTCTCTGATGGCTCTGAAAATGATGGACATGCTCCTGGCCAAACCTGGGCCAATTAGAGATGTTAGTTATGCCTCTGTGAAAACATATTTAAGAAGAAATCAAAACAATGTGAGCACGCACTTCTTTTTAGCCAGGGAAGGAGGAGGAGGAGGTAAAAATATGTGAGGGAGAACAACATGGAGGCACCAAGGTCAGTGGAGGAAGTGGGGGAGGAGGTGCTCTAGGCGCCAGAGCTGAAAACCCTCTGCCAGCCGTGGTGAAGACCATGGGGGGAGCAGGTGGTCCCCCTGCAGCCCATGGGGTCCAGGGGATGCAGAGAACCCCCACAGCCTGTGGGGAGGTGCCCACGCCAGAGGAGCAGGTGGATGCCTGCAGGAAGCTGTGATCCAGTGGGAGTCCCAGAGACTGAGAGTTGCAAAGGCCTTGCAGGAGAGAGAAAGGCCTTGCTCCCGGGATGGAAACAGCCTGGCCTCGGCTTGCAATTCTGCAGCCTGGAGAGAATCTCGGACAGCAGCAATCGGGCGGGGCTGCTCGTGACATTGGACCCACGCCAAAGAAGTTCGCACAGGACTGTCTCTCGTGGGAGGGACCCCCATGGCTAAGTAGAGGATTCTTCCCCCTGATGGACTGACCCTGACCAAAGGAAACCCCCACACCCTGCCCCCACCCCAGAGCTGTTGGTTAGAAGGAAGGAGGGAGGGGGTGAGCTGAGAAATGGTCTTAATAGGGAGAGGGGTGCGTAGAGAAACAGTGTTTGGAGCAGAAGAATTGTGGCCTTGGATTGATTGATTAAGAAAAGCCACATGCCTTGCCCTAGCCCAGATCTGTTGGTTGAATAGAGAGAGAGGGCAACTAGAGAAACAGTGTCTGCAGTGGAAGAATTGCGATGGACTGACCTAAGAGAAAAACCCCACACCCTGCCCCTGCCTGGGAGTTGTTTGGATAATTGGAAGGGAGGGAGGGGGTGAGCTGGGAAGCGATGCCTTAAGAGGGAAAGGGGGGTCAGTGAAAAAATGGTGTCTTAAGAGCTTATTTTTATCTCCAATTTATCCTCTGACTCTGTTAGATTAATAAATCACTTTTTTGCAACTTTAAGTTTCCCGCCTGCTCTTGCCCTGAATCTCGTGCGGCCCCTTATCAGTGATCTTATCTCAACTCATAAGTCCAGTGTTTTGTGTTAGTTTTTCCTCTCCTCTGCATAGCTGCAGCAGGAGAGAGCATAGAAAGCAAACGTCGTAGGTGCCTGGCATTTAGCCAGGGTCAAACCCACGACATGAAGTCAGTGGATCTATTTGCAGAGTGCTATATTGCTTGAATTAAGGGCAGAAGTGCAGGGAAGGAGGCCATGCAAAATCTGACTCATTTACCTATAAATCAGTTTATGGTTGGGAAGATATTTATTTACTGATATTGGTACACAATCAGTAAGAGAAGCAACAAGAACAAGTGGTGACCAGACTGCTGTATTCCCAGGATAAGTTAAGGTTTGGTATTGATACTCTGACACACAGGAAAGAACAAATTTGTTTTCAACTGCTTTTACTCCAGGTGATTAGATGGGGTGAGACAAGTTTTTTACTAGCAAAGCATTTATCTCTCTTTTCAAAAATAGCACACAACATCTATGAAACACAACTGATCAGACACACCCTCTAGGACATACATCCTTCCTACTCTTGTAAGCCAGCAAAATCTACATTTTCATCTTAGACAAATCGCATGAACCATGCTGGATGCTCAGATCCAGCATCTCATCACATGTAAACCAAAGTACCTCCTCTCAAGGCAGTGGAGTAGCGCCAGCTGTGCTGTTTCAGATCAGATCTACAAACCTCCATGCATGTGTTGGTCTGCCTCTAGGAGCAGTGTGAAGTTACCTGTTTACAGAAGTAGGCCTTTAAAACATGTAGAAAACATATTGTGCAGAAAGTTTGCCCTTCTCAGGAATCGTGAATCCAGGGGTCTTTACAGACCGAGCACTCCCTCAATTAAGTTCAATGCATTGCACTTGAACATAGGTCTCCTTATCTAGATCTCAGATATGTACACACTAATATTGACAATTACTCTTTCATGTATTCGAATTACTTTTAAGCAGTTACAAATAGAAGAACCATGAAACATAAACTATGTTGTCTGTAAAACAGCTTTCCATCAAAAAAAATTGCCTGCCTTGCCAAAAAAAATGCCTACAAGCATTTTAAAACATGCGATAATATTATATTATTAAAATTTAAATTGTTTTAGCCCATTGACCTGGTCTTCCAATCAAATGTAACCAACAGACACCTAGTTCAAAAGAATTGTCTTTTTTATATGTTAGTAACTGTGGGGTTCCCAGAACAGTGGCACAGTTAACTGGAGACTCCCCAGCTCTGCACCCTTGATCTCAGATCTAGAAGAATGCAGAAATAAGCCACAAATAAAATCCTTTTTTTGAGAAATTGGCACTGTGCCTCTCAGGAAAGACACAGCCCATGGGATAGCACATTAGGGAAGAGTTCAGGCCCGCCTCCATACCCAGTTTAATGCTGGAATTACGTCCACCAGCCCATTACAATTCCTCAGAGGATGAGAAGCTCATCTGCTGTAAACCACAAGTTTGCTGATCTAGGATCACAAAACAACATTCTTTGACTAAGGATCTTGATGGCATTGAGCTTGTTATCTAAAAACTTTGACGAGAAAAGCATGTGTGCCTCCACATGAGTTAATACACAGACATTTTTTAAATAGTGTCCTCCTAAAACAAGCAAGGTAAACCAAGGCTGAAATTCTCAGGTTTACTTATCATACTCTCTGATTTGTCTTTAATTTGTTTTCTATTATCATTGATCTCTAACAACTTACGTAACCAGCGCAGGTAAGCTACACAGTATTGTCAGGGTTTGGCAAATGCAGACAGCTTTATATTAGGAATACTGTTCAGTATCTTTTTCAGAGGCTGCCCTTGATTTCTTTGCTGCCTCTAGTCTACTGCAGACTGTAGGACTGGCTCTTCTCAAAGAGCTGCCATTACAAGAAAACGTAGCTGCATCTTTCCACAGGTTCAATCATGTATCTGAATTTTGGAAAGGCCTATGATGGAAGGAGGAAGTGATAGAAATTGGATTATTTTGTTTTCACTACTCTGATATATATAATAATCAGGCATTTTATCAATTGTCCTTGCCAAAACCTAGCTATTTACTTAAAGTTTGAAAGTATGCATTATGTAACAAACCACTATGGTTTATTGGGCCACATATCATTTGCCTGGGGGACTATAAGGACTAGAACATTAATCCCGCTAGGCAGTTGATGCAACTTGTGAGAGGTTGATGGCTGTGCATTGGCACAAAATCTCAGTTCTCCCACTTGAGCAGTGTGCAGGAAACCTCCTATTGCTCAAACTCCTGCCCTGAGATGCAAAGCCCAGGCAGCAAGAGCCTTCCTAGCTGTGCTTCCCCACTGAGGATTTGTCCCCACTGGGCAGTGATGAAATGCAGTGCAGTGCAGCCTGCCACTTCTCATAAATCTCAGACACTTTTACTCACAAGGGACACAAACGCAACTTTCTAGTCATAAAAGGGATGTAATTCTGGTAGCTTTGCACAGAGAATTGAACTTTCTTCTAAACAGTAGTGACTAAAAGGCAGTAAAATAATGACTGATAAAGGTGTTGCCATAAGGCTGATAATAGTCCTTGAAATAGTCTTGAGAAGTGAACTTCAGTCAGTAACAGAAAACATTCAATAAAATCTTATCAATTATTTTGTTGCTTTAAGGATTTACTACCATGGGAAACAAATAGTTTCACTAAATCAGAGGCAGATTTATAGTTAGAATTTTACCATGGAATGCTTTGGATTAGAAGGGATCTTAAAGGGATCTAGTTCCAGTACCCCTAACATGGGCAGGGACAGCTTTCACTAGACCAGGTTGCTCAGAGCCCCATTAACCTGACCTTGAACACTTCCAGGGATGGGACATCCTCAGCTTCTCTGGGCAACCTCTTTAAGTACCTCACCACACTCATAGCGAAGAATTTCTTCCTAATATCTAAACCTACTCTCTTTCAGTTTAAAGCCCTTCCCCCCTGTCCCATGTAAAAAAGCCCCTCTCCAGCCTTCATGTAGGCCCCCTCTAAGTAGCAGAAGGCTGCTATAAAGTCTTCCTGGAGCCTTCTCTTTTCCAGGCTGAACAACCCCAACTCTCAGCCTTTCGTCTAAGGAGAACTGCCCATCCTTCTCGTCATCTTCACGGCTCTCCTCCAGAGGTCCTTTCTTTCTTATGTTGGAGTCCCCAGGCCTGAATACAGTATTTCAGGTGGGTTCTCATGAGAGTGGAGTAGAGGGGCAGAATCACCTTCCTTGATGTGCTGCTCACTCTTCTTTCGATGCAGCCCAGAACAGAGTTAGAAGGTACTCTGCATAAATACTATGACCTTTTTTTGTACTGGATATATCAGACAGACATTTTAATGAGCACTATGATGACAAAGCAAGAAGATAGCTTACCTTCTCACAGAAAATATTAGAAGCATGCAGCTCCTAACAAAAGTATGTTTGTGAGATGAAGGCATTTTGAATATTTCCATAACCCATGCATGAGAGAGGGGATACAGAGGAACATCATGCCAGGGCTGCTCAGGCTATAAATCTCATTTCAATGCTTCTGTTTGGGACCAGCCCACTACTGGTTTGCCTCCCACTGCAGCATCCAAAAGTAGGAGAAGCAGTTCCTGGGTTGGGGCTTGGAGAGCTCAGAAAGGACAAAATGCACATCATCTGTGCAAGCAGCTTTACAAAAAAGCTAGAATATGGCCAGAGATAAGTAGGGTAAATGAACACCACTAGACCTGGTTAGAGCATGTGATCCTTAATTACTACTTTCAGAATACTTTGATGTCCTTACAGAGAGATTATATGAAGTTCAAAATGACTTGTTAATAAGTAAGATTTTCAAAAGCATTTAAATAGTGAATAAGTTCCAGAGACCGCTAAGTTACATAGGTAGCTTTGAAAATTTCCCCTCAAGATAATAAATGTATGTCCCACCACTTGCTAAAAAGCCTTTCTTCTGCAGTGGCACAGTATTACTTGTACACATTTTGTAGTCATGTTTTTGTTCTCTGACTAACTGAAAGCATAGCCTCAGTGTATCACTGTGTATGTTGTGCAAGAACACATTTGGAATTTGCATTTTTTAGATTGCCAGACAATAAAAAAACCCTGAGATTGCACAGATATGCACCACCCTTCATTAGAGACAGTGATATTCTCTCCCACCCAGTCCTGCCCAACCAAGACAATATTGCACATACGCCTCCAGACAATGAGACTACCACACCTTTTGCCTCTAATTAAAATTATTAAGTTGAGAAGGAAAGAAATGCATTTCAGCCTGTGCTTGTTAGCCAAATGTCTTGATAAAACTGAACATGTTCTGCTGCTGCCCACCATCTGTCCTTATAAATACTTATTGAAAACACTGAATAGGAAAACAGATTTGTCATTACTGACTTCCACAATTTTATACCATGCCCTTGGGTTTTTCTTTATGCAGACCAATAGAATCCACAGAATAGGATAAGTTTTTCTCCTATTAAAACAATTTTGCATTTGACATATTTCAATAGAAAAGATCCAAACCTAATGCATGTAGAAAGCTATGCAGACCAATGAGGATGACCTTAGTGAGAATAGTATTTTGGGGAAATCTTGCTTCTCCTGTCTTAGTTAATTCCTCATATATTCTCAGTTCTTTCAATGTTAGATAAGCTCTCATGGAAGCATTGTGACTCCCTGTCCTTGACAAAGAGGTTACTTTCATAGCTCTGCATCCTTTGAGGCATCAAAACAATGTGCATCTTCTCAGCTTTCCTTTGCTGCTGAGAATTAAAACACCTGCAAGAAAATATGCCTTTTCCATTCCAGGGGTAAAGAAACCCTCCTAGACAACCATAGCATCTAGTCCTGTCATGATTCCCAGTATTTTGCCCCGATACAATGAAGAAATCCCAGCTGATGCAACACAGCAACCCAGCCACTGATGAATATGGGCTGCCAAGAAGGTCGCGGCTGTTTCTTATTCAGACTCCCCATTGAATTTTAAGTCCAGTCACCATCCCCAGGCTTCCAGTGAGCTGTTTTAACTATTGTGCCATAGATACCTTTCCTTAAAGCTTCACCGCAGATAATTTTATAGTCAACTGGTATTTGTAAGACAAAGGAAAATGGACTTTGCCTGAGGCCGATGCTAATCTCTAGAGAAAGTCAGGAATATCTCCTACTGCTGCAGGACCATTTGTGTGCTCTCTTTCCATGGATTATTGCAATTAGTCCTTATTTTTTTCAAACTACTCTTCTTTCTTGTCACAGAAGCTCTTCCCAATGGACAAGTGGGAATTAGGTATTTATAAAATTCAACTTCACAACAGGTGGGAATAAATACCAGACATAAACATTATGCCATCACAAGATGAGAGCTGGCTCACATCTCGTCTAGGTATTAGATTCTTCAGGGCTTGAGTTCAGGCAATACAGAGGCCACTCTTTCTTTGGCAAATTTTGGTGAGATAAAGGCTGAGTGTGAGGATTTCTGGAATACTGGGACTGTTTAAGAAAAAGCTGCTCATCTGATATTAAATCAGTTGAGGAGTGTTGGCTAATCCCATGGCATTCATGTGGGGGCAGGGCTGCTTGGGAAGAAGCAGTAGTACTTCCTCCTCCTCCTCAAACCAGTGCAAAGCTCTGCTTGCTGCAAGAAGGGACAAGAACAAGAATAGGACAGAAAAGTCTCTAATACTAAATGCACAAAGAGTGTGATTGTTTTGAATTAGAGAAATACAAGGAGGTCACAAGAAATGGCAGCAAAAAGATTTAAAATTATAACAGATATCTCTAAAAGGCCTCTAGACATAGCATGCAAAAGAAAAGGGCCTTTTTTCAGTCCTCTGTGAGCTAAACTCCATTTGCAAATTCTCTCTAGAAAATCCCTAGGAGTAGGCTTTCCTCTGCAATTTCTAGTCCCATCCATTTCAGGTTAGACTGGAAATATTGAGAAAGAAGCTCCTGACTCACTAACAGCCCAGGCTTTCTCAGGCTATTGACTCCCTCATATTCAAATTCATAAACTTCTCAGGAAGTACAGATATATGAGTCTGAGGATGTTATCTTGTAAGACAGAACATTAGACTGGCTTCAAGAATCAGAAAGAAAGTTTTGCATCATTGCCAAGGCTGTTTCTATGACAGCCAAGGTAAGAACAATGAGGAAAAGTGAGAATGAAAATAGGCATTTGACTGTAACTGAGATTTTTTTTCTGTTTTCTCTCCTTATATTGAAGTTTGGGAGGTTTCTTTCCCCTCCCTTCCTTGTTTTCAGTTACACTTAAATTATATAGTTAAGTGAATACTTTGAGCTATCCAAAGCTTTCTGGAGGCAATGGGAAGGAATTACACTGACTGCTAATATGTACTGAGTCAATCGATGTTAATATCACATTTTTGGAAATGTAAGTGCATGAGATATTTCAAATACTGCTTCATACACTGCAGTTACCTCACACTATACCTTGTTATTGAAGCATATGGCTGTCTCAGATGTTGTTCAAAGTTCACAGTTTACCCCCAAAAATGTCGATAAGTAGACAGAAAACTTTACTTCAAAATTCAGGGGCAGGAAGGGGAAACAGAAACAAGACCCAAAAACCTAACCCTTACTTTCTCAAAACACTGAAGTTCTGGAGTTTTCATAGGTTTGTGTACTAGAACCAGAAAGCAAGAAGTTGAAAGGCAGAAAAAGAACATATTATGTGAGTGACAGTTCTTTTCCCTTCACCTGCATGAAGCAGGTAGTTTCTGACATTAATTTCCAATTTAGAGAGGAGTTCATAAATCTTTTATACACATCCATTCATAAACATGCATAAAAATATATAAATATATATATGGAGAGATGTATATGTGTCTGCATATATCCATACCAGTACATAACATTTGGAATCAAACAAAATACAAACCAAACTTTTAGGGCCCGATGCAGTCTCCATGACTGTCAATGGCATCTGGAAAATATCTCAGAGATAGACCGATCAGTGCTTTCCAGTGCAAGTATAAGTTTCTGGTAGAACTCTAAAGCACTTGGATAGGCATGATCAGAAAAAGAATGATTCCGACCTATGTTTATTATTAGGACCATCAATTGTCAGTTAGGTTCATAGAAATTTTAATAAAAGTGTCCTTTAAAAGAACAAGTTTTATAAAATCATTCTGTAATCCAGTGAGACATTTTTCTTTTTCAAATTTGCCAGATGTTACGAATCTGTTCTTTCCTGAGTGTCCATTGGACTGTGACAGACAGAAAACGTCTTAAAGGAACCTTTTTCTTTGGGGGGGGGGTGGTTTTCCTTTGTCTTTTTTTCCCTTCCTCTTTTCTTTCTCCCTCTTCTCACCCTGCTTTGCTATTCTGGAATATCTCAAAGCTTCCACATCTTGGAAGCATTATCATGGGAACAGGAGGGGTTCTGAGTAATGACAAAGTAACATTATTTATTTAATTTTCCTTTCTGCCACTTACAGTTTTATAAACCTGAAAAGGTTTAGAAAAGTTACAGAATGAGAGAAAAATGGACATACTTGCTTGTTGTGAGAGGGAAGAAAATCATAACATGCCTGCAATTACTTTCTTACTGGAAAAAGAAGGAATTAAAAGAGAAGAACTAATATTTGGAGTGTGCAAAATTTTTCACAATTTAAAAAAAGAAAATAAATACCCTAAATGGTTTCTTTTGGGTCTTACAAAACAATTTAAAAACCATCTTTCATTCATTTCTAACTAGAGTTGTGGTTCCAGATTTCACATGAGCAGTATTGCAACTGTTTCCTGAACTCCTGCATAACTTCTTGAAACTTGTCCTCCTTATTGCCTCTGAACATTCGGCACTTTATTTTTTTTTTCAATGAGAATCATTAAACCCATGTGACTCATTAGTAATGATGGTTTAGTTTGGGACAACATCTGGTGGTTTCCACTCCCAGCTTTCTGCCCTTCCTTTCTTGCTTCAGGGGTAGCTCAGCAGCACATGAAGCTCCTTCACCACTCAAGTTTGGAGGAAACCAGGATCCATTTCAATTTCCCCTAGTGCACCTACCTCTAATTTATGGCAGCTCAGCAACTGCTCCTGAGCAGCCACAGCACCTCTGCAGTGGAGGCAAAAGCCACTGAGAGAAGAGCAGAGCAGATTTCCTGGCTGAATTCAAAGGAGCAGGCAAGGTACATTTGCACATGCCATGTGTCGCATTAAGGAAATTTGAGGAGTAACGCACTCAGTGAAAACAAAACAGAGTTTGGCAGCAATCTAAATATTTGGAGGGTGGGGGAGGGAGGACGAGAAGGTGCTACAGGGCCATTAAAAATTGTTAGATCATCATTCAGATCTGGAAAAAAATGCTTAAGGAGGAGTCCCCAGGGAGATACACAATTAACCCTTGATAATATATTCATCATTCCCCACTGTTTTTAAGAAAGTCCAAGAAAAACAAAAGATATTACTGCTTTAACAGGTACCCCAGCCCTTTGGTTCAAGGTATACTGGTTTTGAAATGGCAGGAGTCAGTATACGAAGAAAGCATCTGGAGATGTTTCACCACATCTTTCAACACATATTACTTAAAATTGATTCTTTCAAAGATCATGTCCACAAAAGTTCTCCTTGTCCTGTACCAAAGTATAAAACAAAGCCATGGTGCCCTGGCTTTGTGACTTAAAAAATGAAGTGTAAGAAGTAAGATTGCTTAGCTGATCTTCTGGATTTAAAGAATTAAATCCTGTCTTTACATGTAGGTCCAAAAGTATTATACAAATGCAGAAGGGAACATTCATTGGAGATGTGGCTGATTATTTTCCTAACCCCAAGTATCATCAGCAGACTAGATGTTACCTTAGAAAGAATGTGGCCTTGCAACATTTTACTTTGTATATCCAGTTCCTTTTTAAGAGTCTTTGTTTTCTTAAACTGATATTTTAATTGTATTCAGCACTTATTTCCTGAGAAAACAACTGTGTATTGGTACAGGAAGCTGCACAGGTGGCAGTTTAATTTAGAAAAGAATAGCAGAATAACTTCTGCAAATACCACATTAAAAATTAATTCTCTAAAACAAAGCAGGCACAGCTTTGCTCTTACTGCCAAAAAGGTATTTGCCTATCTGATATTTTATTCTTGTTTTCCTGAGAGTTTTCCTAGGAAGTTCTTGAGGTCAGCAAGTGAATGTGCATAGCCAGTCTTGTGAAGTTACTAAAAATATTTGGCAGTAGGCTTTAGGGTTCTGGATCACCGGGTAAGAGCATTTGTAATTGTGTGTTATATTAATATGGGGTTGAGTTTCTTTAGGGAATTATAAAATTCTGCTCAAGAAGAAAAGGCCAGTATTAGAGACTGCATCTTTTAGTGCTGGATCATCTCAGACAGTCTGAAGAAAAGATTGCTGTTGAGCGTATATTGCAAGTTAGACCTAGTCCCGTAGGTATACAGCAGCCACTGGATACCACAAGGAGTGAGCCAATGCTCCATGCCCTATAATCTGGTCTGTAATCCATTGCTGACAAATCCTGCAGAAAACTGTTAAAGCAAACACTAGCAAACTAGCCCATGTATGAGAGAAGAAGAAAGAAACAGACAGAAGCACTACATGTTATTGATGGATTTGCTGTCATGAGGATTGTATTGTCTTGCTTTCATGACCAGTTTGTAACTCCCAGCCATGTGTATATAAGGTGTGAGGGGTTTGGTCTGGTAATTTTTATATTGCTTGTAATCTCTGTTCCTTTGCCATTTTCACTTTGTTTTTGATATCATACCAAATAAATCTCATTCTTCAAAGTATGAGAAACTGGTGATAAAAATCATTTGGGAGTGAGCATTGGCAGGCTCACCTGGCAGAGAAACTGGCTTTTAACCTTGCAGTGAAGAGGAGGAGAGGATCTGGTTGAGTACTCCGCAGTAGGTGAAGCTCTGCTGAGCCATGGGACAGCTGGAAAATTCCATGGCAGCAGAGGTGTGAGATATGCCAGCTTCTGTCTGGATCTTCACAGTGAGTGTCTGGTAGGACAAGGTCCACTGTCATGTTAGGTTCCCACTCTCAAATTCTTCCTCTCATGAGCAGCTCCACTGTCTTTAAGTTAATTATTTGCTGTTACTTCCACCAAGCCCCAGTTCCCCATTTAACAGAGGCACATTGCCTGAAATTTTCTTCTGCCTTTCAGCTTATTTTACGGAGTAAAGCTAAGAGACATGAAGAAAAAGCTCATACAGTCAACTTTCCACTATTCATGTCACAGAGATGTATATTCATGAATTACTTTAAATGGGAAAAGGACTGAAGTATTTTAATGGAAAAGGATTTTTAGCTCAAGCATAACAGTGTGTGAAGGCATAAGCTGGCAAGTTCAAAGGCAGCCAAACCGACTGCAGATCTCTCCAGCCCAGAAGCAGGAGGCTGAGGAAATCTTACATTGGCTGGTCCCAAGTGGGGCAGTCAGCCCTCAACAGCTGCTCTTGTATAACACCACTTCTGTGGCAACAAAGAGCAGACATGAATTTACTGGGGTTTGTTAGCTCAGGCTCATCAAGACCTTTCTGGACCAGTCACAGCCCTACACCAGCCAGCTGAGGCACTCCTGAAACCACAATTCATTTACTAGATGACAAGGTAACCCATTCAGAGGCTCTGGAGCTGACTGATCACATTTACACCACATTCGATAAGGAATCTCTGCACAGATCACAGACAGACAATGCCCAGCACATCTTTTATATCTTTACTTTATAGGAGAAACTCCTTTTCTGCATTGCAGCCTGTGTGTTCCTTCTGTAATCTTTATGGAGGGAACTACACACAGCCGGTGTACAACTGCTACCTACAAAGGACCCATATCTCAGTACAAACTATGCACAAAATAAATGGTTTAACTGTATAAAGTGACAACATAATAAACAGATTCTCTTTTCTTATGCATTCATTACTGAGTATCTGTTTATATTTGGAAACATTTATGGTGTTGAGAGTGATTTTTAATTGTTCCACAGCATCTGCTTCTTTCAATAAAAAATAATAATTGGCCACACTCCATATTATTCTTTACTCAGGCAATGCTGCAAATTTAAACAGGAATTGGGAAAACTGCAAGGGAACAGAGAGCATAGATGAAAATTCAATGGCATATGATATGATTAGGTCACAGCAGAGCCAAATCCAGCACAGACTTAGAGGGTTGTTCCCCCAGACCAAGAGCAGGATGCTGTGCTAGCTAGCAAACCACAGTGTGCAGAGAAAATGAGGCACCTTTGAAAGGCAATGCTAAGCAGAGAGTTATGTCAGTGCAAAACCCTGGCAAGGAGGCACCTAATTGCTGCCATCAGCTACCTAAGGTAGGGCAGTGCCAGACTTTCCTCAGAGGTGCACAGTGGAAGGACAATGGCAATTATCACAAGCTGCAGCAAATTCTGTCTAGATATGAGGACAAAATTGTTCACAGTGAGACTAATCCAACACTGGAAGAGTGAGGTTGTGCAGTCTCAATTCTTGCAGATAGTCAAAGCTCAGCTTTACACAGCCCCAAGAAACTTGCTGTACCTGACAATAGTTTGAGGAGGAGGTTGGATTGAATGACACCCAGCAGTCTCTTCTGATGTACATTGTCTTGTGCTTCTGTGGACCCCTGTTCAGAGTTGGGGATGCTCACAGAGAAATGCAGTTAGGAATATTTGTTTATCTGGAACCCATCTCCAAGAAATCTCTCCCAAAGAAAAGTCCTGTAACTGTCTCCTCAAAAAGGAAAAAGCAAGAATAGCAGTTTCTTTTAAAACTCATGACAGTGGTGATGCCAGCACCCAAGTACCATGTGATATCCTGCTGTCTAAAGCACTTGCCCCAAAAATGGCTATCCTTAGTGATCTGAGGGGGTTCAAACAAGCACAGGGTAGCCATCAAGAAATAGGAATTGTGAAGAAAGGCTCAGAGACATGAAGGGGGCTAGGCCTATGGTGAAAAGACAATGACTCCTCCCAAGGAATAATGTCTCCAGTCTTTACATCTGGTTCTGGACTGTCTTTTGCATGGGCTCAGATGGAGAAACAGCCATGGAAATGGGGATATGCCAGGCTTTATTTTCTTCCCAGTTCTGCTGCAGCCCCCAGGCTGCAGTCACACTGCCTCTGGTTGCTCCCTTGCTGGCCCTTTGACTCATGTATAGTTTATTCTGCCAAGATCCAGCTTCAACAACAAGCTCCAAGTTTCTACCCCTCCCACAGCTGGGCTGCTTATTAGGCTGCTCTCTTGGGAAACGTACACTTGAGCTTCTCCAGACTGAGGTTCCCCTGGGCAGGCACCCTTAACCACCATGTGGCATTAACTAAAAAGCCTCACAGAGTTGTGCCATCCCCATAACCTCCTCTGTCATAACCAAGGCCTGTTTTCAAAGAGCTTGGCCCTTGCTGAGTTCTGCAGGCAGCCAAACACCATCTGTGGGCATTAGGTGTGCTCTGGGAACAGGGAATGGGATGGGCCCTGAGGGAGCGGGGCTGAGAGCTGCCAGCTTCCTGTATCCCGCCCTTCCCGGCACCCGGACACAGAGCCATGTGGGCTGCGGTGCTTCTGGCCAAGCAGTGAAGCAGATCTGGAGGTGCCCAGGCCATGTCAGCACCTTCCTGTGAGCACAGGCAGCCCCAGCCTTTGGGAGCAGATGCACAGTGTTCCTGGATTTCTGCTTTGGAGACAGGTGGCAGCCCGATGTGCCCTGTGACACAGCCAGTTTAGACACCTACAGCTTCTTTGGACTTTGATGCTCCCATCCAGTGCTCTTCTTGAATCACATTTTGGGCATCATGCCACCATCTCAAATGCTCTGTAATCTATTTCTTCTCTCTCCTACTAAACCCTCTCGCCTACTGCCCTTCCTGTCCTGCCATGGTGACCTCTGCCCAGGCTGTCAATACACTTTTCTCAGTAGGCATTTTCTCTCCATACAGCTCCCCAGCAGACTGAGCCGTCTGGGCATGGCAGGGCTGGTACTTCCCAGACACACTCTGGTTGTGTGACCAGAGGTGGTCTTGGCACTCCAATTGCCAGAGTAGCCCACAAGACCCACAGGCTGCTGCAGAGGGACCCCCAGGGACTGATAGATCCCTGAAACTAATAGAAAAAACCTCAGGTTTAGACTGAGAAAAAACCTCAGCTTCTACCAGCTTCTAACCCCTGACTTTCTCTACAGCTCAGACTTTGCCTTCTTCCATACATACCATGTGCTATCATTTCTTTTTTACTATTTTCCACTTGTTCTAATAGATTATTACCGCAATCTCATGACAAAAGTAGCATGGACCAAATATGCCACTGAAGTTCTTTGTGACCACTTCTAAGTATTAAAATTAATTTTGGTTTTGTTCTTCAGAGATTAAAATAATGTATTTCAAATTACTCTTTCATCAGAAATGTGCTAAGACATCTATTTGCAGACTAAACCTCTTGGTTTTCCACACTGGAAGGCAGATTCGGCATTGGTCTTCCCGTATCCCCATCCAAGTTTCTATTGTGGGACTCACTTACAAATCCTTCCATCCTTGACACTTGCATTACAGCCAAGCAGGGAATGAGTCAGAATCTTAGTCTAGGAAATTACCCAATTCCCTTGTCACAAAACATGATGTGTGCCTGCTTCTTCAATTACTTTGTCTGTCACTCTTCTTGACAAAACTGATATTTCTTTGGAAACATTTTGACTTTAAAAAAAAAAAAAAAAGAAGAAGACATTTCAGAAAACAAGTTCATTTAAATGAAAATCACACCCAGACTCCTACTTCACAGTTTCCTATTTTGGAGTCCCATTTGAAAAAACATCCTTCATCTCCATGTGTTTTTCCTGTTCTTTCTCAGTGATGAGCTCTTCATGGTATATAATGTACCATGAATGTACCTCTTTTACTATTGAAGGCCAGGAGACGACAAGCTTCTGTACTCTACCCTATGAGACTCCTACTAGAAGTTACAAGAACAGAGTAAAAACTGAGTTTTCCTCTTTTGAAATGGCACATTATCCATTAATAAGAAGTGACACAATTCAAAGAAACTTCAGGATTAAACAGAAGGGCTGGAACACTCCGCACAATGGCGGGAACCCTATCATACAGGTACTGGAGGGGGTGACACAGGGACATCCAGATAGGGTTACCCAAAGACAACAGAGCACTAGCAACACTGGTACATGGCCAGAGATAACAAGCCTACTTATCCCACTACAGAGCGAGTTACATATTTCTCTTCAGTGCTCAGTGGTCTGGCTGGATTTACCATCTTGGGCTTAATGCCAGTGCTGCCAGACGTGAGTGTACCTGCTCTGCAGTCCTGGTACCGGGAAAGCAACAGGGACCCAAGGGGGCTCTGCAGGTAGCCAGCTGGAGTCCAGCATGGCTCCTTAGGATAAAGCCTTTATTATTAGCAGGGTGAAAAAGAAGAGGGTGGGAAAGAGTGGGACAGTGGGGAAATAGGAGGGAGGAACAGGACTGCCTCATTTAAAGCTCGTAAACTCACTTTAGGAGTGCTACCTAATTTTGTCCTCAGACTCTGCCACACAACTGCAGAGAACCCTCTGCCAGAGTGGAGCTGGCACTGTAAACAGTGGAGTTGTGCCTGTGTGACATTCCTCCTAAACCCATAAGTGCTGCTGATCCCCAGCTGGCTCTGCTGTCCAGCAGAATAATGCCCCAAAACATCAGCGGGTAATTGAATGTTAACTAGCCTGGCAGTCAGTGGTGCACAAATGGTGGTATAACCATCTAGCAGAGAAGCCTCAGGGCCAATTACCAATGGGATACTTTTAAAAGCCTTAAAAAACTTCAAGTCTCAAGTGCTTTCGTACTAACCTGGGAAGCTACGTTATATTTTCTGTGTGTTTATGATGGGCACTATTTTCCACTCATTGGACTCCTTATGGCTGTCATACACAGACACATTGGTTTAACCTGTGTATTGGTACTCACACCTGGCCTTGATCATTAGTAGATCAATGGGAAACCTCCCTCTAGACTTCACAAGGGATCTGGGCCTCTTGCCCTTGTGCACAAACAGTGTTGTGTCCCCATCCCTCCAGTGGCAGGCCTTCTGGCTTAGCCTTGAGAAGTGCCCCTGAGGCTGCAGATGGGTGCGAAACCCATCCCATAGGCATAATTTGAGAAAATCCTTGCACAAGCTTGGTCTCAGCCTTAACTGTGCTAGGTGATAAAGCATCTTCCTGCCTCAAAACAATTTCACTCAAGTGGTCTGAACAACAGAGGGATCTGGAGAAATTACAATGCCCTTCTCAAAGTACAATTGTCCTGTCCCTCTTCTCATACAAATCCCTAAACTGCACACAAAGCAGGAGAGTGACCAAGCCAGTGCAGAGAATCCCATAGAAGAGACACCACTAAGATCTACCTCGTGCACTGCTAAAATACTCATAACTTCTTAGAACAAGTGTCAAATGGCAGACTAAGATGGAAGCCTATTTTTTTACTGTAATATGCTTAGCAAATTCCATTGGAAGACTGTACACTGTGAATTACAGTTACATGTTACCACTATGGCTCTGCTGTGCCTGCCACCAATTGTCAAAACACACTAATATTCTCCTTTTAATTCTGACACATTTTCCATTGAGGCAAATGGAAGTTTTTCCATTGCTTTGACTCCTCAAAATGCCTTCTGAAAAAAAAAAACCCCACATAGCTATTACAGCTATTTAATAAGTAACTATCATACACAATTTTGTAACTATTTGTTTATAGCTATACAGTAATAACTAGATACTTATATAATACAGTTAACTACAAAGTTAAATACCAGTTATAGCTCACTTTAGCATGAAAAGGAGTATAAAAATTTTACTGGGTTGATTTAACATTTGCTAGTGGATTTGGCAGAATGATTTACATGCATTGCCTGTCACTTCTCTTAGCTGTGCTCAGAAATTAAGTGCAGGCTGAATAACACAGGGATTAACACATGGGATTGAACCAATCTGTGAGTCTTGTGGCCTGTCTTGAACAGGAAGCAAGGAGCCAAAGGTGTTTTGCTAATCCATAACTGTTTCAATGCTGAGGTCCATTTCTTCAAGCTGTGCAAGCACTGAAGAGATCTCCAGAGCACATGCAGTTCAGCCTTTCCACTGGAGCAGAATCCAGAATCCATGTATGACAGATGTTGGTCTAATCAGTTCTTACAAACTCCCAGTGAAGGCGATTAGCAACACTGCCTGCCTGGTGCTTATCCACTAGATAATCTTTTTTTTCATATATAATTTAAATCTTCTTCTTTGCAAATTATACTCTTGTTTTATACACACCCCAGTGGGCATGTTAAACATTTAGTTACTCACTGATCTCTTTAAAACAACCTTTAAGCAGCACCAATGTTTTTCCACTTCACAACATCTTACACTGATTTACACTAGCTGAGCAGCTGGCCTACAGTTTTAAAAGACCTGTTCTGCCAGCATCAGGCACTTCAGGGGACTGATGACAGCAAATCAAGATTTATGGTTTTTGTTCAAGTGTTTTGTGATTTTAATGTGCTTATTTTGATAGTGACAGTATGTCATTGTGAGCTTACAGCTCTGATGGTGACCTGTACAAACCAACTAAGGATGGATTGTGTCCTCCAAGGATAGACAGCAAGACGGGTTTTGCACTCTCAGAAAACATACCATGTCGTTTTTGTATTATGTTCTCAGTTTTGCCCCCTCTAACAAAGTTAAATTCACCTTAAAAACAAGGGAAGGAGAAAGAGAATTAGAACTTTGTTTTCTCCTAAACAGCTTTCAGCAGAAACTGGTTGAAGTTTGTCAGCATCATAAAATAGGATTTTTAATTCTAGCCAAGATGTCACGTGAGAAGTTTTGCTTTCAAGAATGGTCTGCTCTGTTTCTTACAGAGGCCTGATGACTTTATTTTATGTCAATGGTCAATCTGTAGGAAGTTCTTGCAACCATTCTTGGTTTGGCATGGAACAGGAATGCTCTAGTCTATAAGACAATGAAAAAACCCTAAACCCACTAATATCAGCTTGGAAATTAACATTCCTAGGAATTCTCTTCACAGAGAAAAGAAGACATCAGCTAGTTATATTGTCTTCTCAATGGCTTAGAGATTTATCTCGAACTCATTACCTGAAATGACTCAAGACTGGATGGCCTAGATAACTGAGTGGAAGTTGTGTGACCCAGATTAGCATCCACCACACCTCCTGACTACTGGCATAATTCATCCCATCATATGGGATGCAATGATAATGTTTCTGGACCTCACAGGGAAGGGGAAGATGAGAAAAACTATAGGGAGAGTGGAAATGCAAAAAAAAAAAACCAACCTGAAAAGAGCCGAAAATAGCATGAGAATAAGATCCTTTTGATATACTAAAAATTTCAAAGGACAAAACAAAATGTGCTGCTCCCTTCTGACCTGATTTGGCTTGTCCTAAAAAGAATAAGCCCCACTGACTTTCTAGGTACTTGTACATGGAACTGCTTTTGAGGCAAGCATAAGGATTAATTCGTAAGAAAGCAGTTTTAATAACTTTAACAGGGAGCTTGCCACTGGTTGCAGCTTAGGTGGTGATAGCAAGAAGTTGACGGACAAAGAAGCTGACAAGAGAAGAGTGCAAAGAAATGAAGTCTAAGAAGCTGGTCCCTGAATGGGTGCTAACTTAGGAGGGTTAAATGGAGTAGAATTTTCTTGGACTACCTGGGCAGATCATTTGCCCTAGGAATCAAAGAGCGAGCAGAATAATCCAATAAAATAGGTTTACTTCCTCAATATTGTAAGGAAAAAAGCAGCAATGTTTTGCTAAGTGATAAATAGAAATAATGTGTAGAAGAGAGATTTGAAAGTAGATAACCAGTACTTGATTTTTCTTTGAATCAGATGTGCCAGCCAGAGACTGGAAATTGTCCCTAAAATCAATGTGAACTTCTATGAACATTCAGTACTTCTTGTGAACACATTGTTCCTCAGACTGTTTTCTGGGTTATAGCCAGCACTCAGGGTGTCAGTGCAACACAGAAGCTCGAAGACAATAGTTGAAGACACAGATCAAGTGTTAAGAAAGCTTTGAGGGAACTCATGGCCTGGGAGTAATGGAAGAACCAAATAGTGAAGCAAAGGATAAGGCTTGTGCTGGAGGACACTTAAACAAGGGAAAGGAAAAGGCGCTTGATAAATATCAGGTTGATAACGAGAGATTTTGTTGAAACTGTTGAGCTAGAGTTGAAGGCCACACCAAGATGGAGGGGGAGCAGAGGGAAGCCTACTTAATGAGATGGGGTCCCTGGATGAAAATATAAGTCACTGAGAGGAAGAGGGGGAAGAGAGCCAGTAGGTAAGGCAGGGGATTGCTAAGGCTGGGCGGTATCAGATGTGATGTACATCACAGCAACATACAGTAGGAAGAAAAGTCAGAGGGGAAGATACAAAACGAAACAACAAAAGGCAGGAGAAGGGTGTAGCTTGTAGGGGGGGAACCATCAGTTTTCATTCAGCTTCCCTCCTGTGTGAAAGAATTTATCACTGAAATTTACTGTTTCAGGTCATTGTGGCTCAATTTGTGATATTTTTTCACAAACAACAACTTTGGTAAATGTTCCCTAACACTATTCTGTGCTGTGATTGCTGAGGTCCTTCACAATATGAAGTAGAGTGGTAAAAGCTAGCTAATTGCTGTGCAGGCAGGGTGGAGTCACCCAGCAGTGTTATTATTGAGTGGCAACTCACAGTGTGGAGCTGCTGAAAATTACTCATGTTTTAGCAGTGTAACTATGCTACTTTTCCTGATACTAAATGCCCTCTGTCATGCCAGATTTACTGGGGACTATAAATAAAAATTTGTGGCCAATTTTTGAAATGGCACAGAAAAGAAGAATTTAAAAATGCAAGTTTATAAATTTT
Organism: Origma solitaria; assembly: GCA_013397895.1. NCBI lineage: Eukaryota > Metazoa > Chordata > Aves > Passeriformes > Acanthizidae > Origma > Origma solitaria. The sequence continues at coordinate 759,022 of VZRL01006732.1, forward strand.
TTCATTGTAATTGTGGAAATTACATTCCCTGATCCCATCAGATGCCTCCTCTCCTAATGCCAGGCTCCCAGTTTCCAAGTCTCCTGCCACAGAGCCCCATTACTTTCCCAGACCCTACTTCCCTGTGGTCAGTTAGAATTATCTCATGGTCCTGACTCAACTTCAGTTCATCTGCCTCTACCAGCATAGTGGTGTCCATCAGCAAACAGCCTTGCTAAAGCAGAGCCTGATCTCAGAACAAAGGCAAGGCAGTGAAAAAGGCTCCACAACAAAAGAGTTACCTATAAGTGTTTGTCTGTCTGCCTCCCACTAAGGCTGACTGTGATGGCTGCTTCTCTGGACCTCAGAACCCCTCCCCACATTGTCCTGTGCCCGGTGGCAGCTCCTGACAGCTGACTGCTCCCTCTTGGGAAAAACTTCTTAGCTGTTTGCTGATGTCTGGATTTGCAAGTATCTAAACTAGCAAAGAAAAGCCTGGAGCTTTTCACTGAGAAGAACATAGGATGCTCAAATGGAGCAGTTCTCAGAGCCTGCCAAGATGTTGTCTGCAAAGTCACTGTACAGACTGACAAGTTTTGGTCTTCCAATAAGCTCACTTAATTAGACCAATGCTGGCTAGTCAGGAAGTATTCTCCCCTCTAGAAGTCAAACAGATTAGCTTCACTTTCAAGGGTACATTTAAATTGCAGAGAACATGATGCAGAGATCCCCAAGCTAGCACTGAGCTGATTTGGCAAGTCCACACAGCACAGCAAAGCACTGTGCAAATATGCCAAGTGGGACTGCAAGGCAGAATAACCAGGTTCAGCTGGCACAGCACTCAGGGCTACATCGTGTCTGGTTCAGTGCCGGCCTGCATGGAGGCTTTGCACTGTTTCCCAGCTCATCAAGCTGTGGGGGTAAACTATACTGCACCAGCACAGACATCTTTGTGCACACCCTAAGTTGCTGAGCAGTCTTACATTATTACATGGCAACTCCACTCCATCCCAACTTCTCTCTTACAGTCACTAAGAAGTCGTCATGCAGTATGATCTATTTGACCTCCATTTGGTTACACTTCTTTTGTGAGACACTTACAATCTCTTAACCTCTACTTCTGTGCAGTGATTTTCCTAAGCCTAACGTTGAGAAAGTCTTATTACCATGATGCCCTCAGACATCTGCATTTATCCTGGCCACTTCCTTCTTTCAATATATCCCAAAACATTTTTAAGAAACAGTTACCAAAAAAGAAATATTTTATGCAGATAAAATTATAATGTGATACTAGACATGAGTGAGTAAGAGTTTTGGCATCAACCTACATTTGTTACCCTAAATTCAAGAAACCATTCCTTCTAGCAGGTCCTAGCAGAGCAAGGAACAGGAAACATGAGAAAATTTGCCATCTTGCAAAGTTTTTGTAGTACTGACTGTGTTCTTGAAAAGCAGCCAGCAATCCATCCTATCCACTTGTAAATGTTTTGCAGCTACTCTCTTAATAACTCAAGGATGATGGATGAATGTAAGGTTGGGCAGCTTTGTTTGATAGCCTAGGGGAGAGAGAGGGAGGGAAGGAGAGAAACAAGTATCAGCAAATAGATTGTGCAACAGACAAACAAAAAGAATTACACAATACACTATATTTTAAATGAGCCTTCTGGAATGTTGTCATTTTCAGCAATTGATGTGCCTTAGAATAATTCATCAGCTAATGCTACCAAATAATTTCATTTCAAGAGAGACAAATGGGTCAAAGCATTGCCCCCAAAAGTGCTTAAAGAGTATCAACAATGCAGAGCACTATTTAGAAGACATTACCTTTTCTAAAAAGGGATAGTGCCTTCATTCCGGCCTCCTATCCCTTTTGGAGCTTTAGCAGCAACTCAGGAGAATGGGCTCAAACATGAAGTGGAGGGCAGTCTTGAGGTCTTTCCACACCTCAGAGGCAGTTTGGAGTCACTTTTGTTAATTGTTTAATTCTGTGATTTTTCAAACTGCTAGGAGACACAGAGCAAAAAGTTTTGTGCCCCAAATTTTCACAAGTAAGAAACACAGCTAGTACTGTCAGTAGGCTTAAATTCCATAGAAATGGGGACTGCCTGTCTGCTTGGTAAATGCTGATATTGCTAAGATTGTGAAAGTTCATTTAAATGTGTTATGAATACTTCTAGTAAATATTAATAAATTGTTTTCTGCTCAAAGACCAAACTTAACAGTCCTTTCTTTTCCTTCAACTCTTGCAACTTCTAATCTGTTCTTCTTTCCATTCCCTCTCCTTGAATTGAAACATCTTCTTCATTCTATGATCACCAGAGCATGTAATGCAGATAACGAAGACAGCTCTAGTATGAACTGAGGTTTTTTAATGGAAGCATGCATTTGGGAATTAGGAATGTATGGAAGAAGTATGGGAATTTTAATGATCTCCTACATCTATGCAAACCAGCAGAAGTTACAGACAAATAATATGGCCATGCATAGTAAAGCACAGACCACTGGTTTCGTCAAGCAAACCTCCAATGGGAATGCGAGCACCTGCAAGTGCTTTTGATGTTTGGGCTGGGCTCAGCATTTCACATAATAAAAACACTTTTTTCAAAACCAGCCAACATTGTATTCATGTCTTGATGAAAAAGCAGCACAATAGCATAGGCAAAGGGTACCAGAACACACACTTAATAAAATCAACATCAAAATGCCTCTTGACCTCAGCCTCTGTATATATGAGAACAGATCTCTGAAGTTGGCTTGCTGTGGAAGAGAAGTTTCTGATAAATGGAGGAAAACATTTTTTGAAGGGCTGTAGCCACTGTGCAGCTAATGGTAGAAGCACACTATTGGCTAAGTCAGTCTGTAATCTGGTAGCAGCTCTGAACTCCTCACTGACATTACTCACACAGAGCAGCTTCTGCAGGGAATTTGTTTCTGCAGAGAGTTTGCCAGACTCTCTCCGTATGAGCAAATTCCACCTGGCCCAGGTGACTACGAATGAATCTGACTTTTCCCCTACTCTCTGCCTTGGTCATCCATGGCATTTCAAGCATAGTTGAGGCTCTTTAAGACCTTTCATGGCTACTACAAAAGATCACAGTGAGTTCCAGAGTGAAGAGCACAATCTGCTTCAGTGCTCTCACACACAGTCCTCTGAGGTACAGAAATCACTATGGTAAGAAAAAACTCTTTGGGGTAAAACTTTTTTTAGAGCTCTGAATCTGAAGAATGAACTTCCAATAAGTTGAAGACCACCATAAACCACAGAACTTCCTGTTCCAACCATATTTGACCTTGTCTTTCTAGCAATAATAAAGAGCAAAGTGCTGGTATCCCACCAAGAGAGGCTGCTGCAGAAGGCTCACCCTGCAGGGTGGCTGTTGGGCACATCACAGTGTGTTCGCTCACCACTGTTGCAAAGCACACTGCCAAGGCCCAGTGGAAGATCAGGCTGTATGTGTGAATAGCAAATACCCTGAAGGGGCCAATAAGCATATGCAAATATCCTTTAAATCTACAAACTTTGAAAGAGAAAAGCACAGTGCTGTCCCTCCTAGAGACCTCCAGCTAGTATGCTATTTCTGCTGTTCACCATCTTCAGCTACCCATGCAAGAAATCAATGTTGTCTGAGGAAAGACTAAAAAAGTTATCACCACATTTGTCCTGCTTGAAACACAGTTTTTATAACACTGAAAGATAAAACAATTTATATTATAGTGCATTGGTCACACCAAAATGGCAACTGCTTTTACTCCTATTTTTTCCATCTGTGCAGCTCAGGAGTAGAGGGCAAGACTCATATCTGCTTTTTGAGGTATAGAAGCTGAAAGGATTAGACAAAATGTTGTCAGACAACTTAAGTAAGTGCCTTAATACATACATATCCATATGCCTTCTGCTAAATACCAAATAAAAGGCTCTGTGCATTTGAGTTTAGAATGCAGGGATTCCTCAGTCCAACAGGATGTTTAATTAATTCCTCATTACCATAATATTGAATATTATAGCACTAAGTAATCTAATAATTACTATTTTTCTTTCCAAATCTGGAGTTCATTGATGCAGTTGACAGCAAAACAACACTGGGATTTCTCAAAAGCAAAATAACTTGCCTTTATGTCTTTATTTGTAAATGCATTTCTGAAAAAAATCATGTGAATTGTATTTTGTCAGATCCTTAAAGAGCTCTTACTACCTCAGCATTAAATACAAAGAATCCTACTTGGGCAGTAATAATGTCATCTCTTTCCTTCTAAGGAAGCCTGTTTGACTTGACAAAACATGTATTGTCAAATGTATGGCAGGCACAGATGACTTGGGAGATAACGCAGCAGAAGCGGTCATAAGGTCTGAAACTGAGAACTACCAGAAATTCCCATACAACTTTTATTTTTATGCTGTATTTCTTGTGAATTTGTTCTTTCAATATATGCATAGTTACAGAAGTAGTTTAATGCCAAAATCATGAGAATAACCTTACATTTGTAAACTCTCAAGTCGTTTTTTTTTGCTTGTACATCGTATCTTTCCACTCAGTTTCTTTTGACAACTGTAGCTAGTCTAAGATAGTTGTGTATATGACTACGTAGTGATTTTTGTCGATCTTCATGGAGATTTTTAACATAATCCAAAAAAAAGTAATACTAACTAACATCTACCTGTCAGATGTGGCTTCTTCAGTGAAGAACTAAAATAAAAATTATAACTTTTGAGGGAGTTTGCCAAAACTAAAATAAAAGCCAGAAATGCACTCATCTGTAACCAGGTCAACTTATCTCATAGTACTTGTTGTAAAAGCATGAATCACATAATATGCCCTGGGTAATTCTGTGATGGCCAACCTTTTATATGCAAACATTGCAAAGAGCCTTGCAAACAATTAGGATTCATTTGTAGCTCTCAGTAATACTGACTATACTCCATGGGGCAGGCCTGGCAAACCCCTCGTGTCAGTCCTGAAGGGACATCGGGCTGCATCCTGAGGGTGCATTAGGGCAAGCCCTGGGGACCACCATCACCCTCAATGACTGTCTTACTGGAGGAAACCCCCAAAAGAGTCAGAAAGGAAGATGCAGCAGGTCACGGTGGAGAGCCGCTAGCCTGTAGTGAGCTACACATGGCTACACAGTAGTTAATTCCACAGGAGCAGCATGAACCACATCAGCAATCCCCAGGACAATGCTATGATTTGGGTTTAGCGAGGAAAGTGCTGATGACAGTGACATAACAGAGTCATCCATCATAGTCCAAATAAAGAACTACATGGGGCTTTTTCTTTAGGGGTTGGGGTTCTTTTCAGTATATTAGTATGCATATGGAAAGAATGGATTGTTTGGAAACAGTTTCAGTTCTCTAAAGAGACGGAGATCCCAGAGGATTTTTATTCCTTCAGCTGATGCTGATAGACAATCCTGGATGCTCAGTACCTTTCAAAATCAGGTCACAGAGATAAGAAAGATTAGGGCCTAATTTTCATTTTTCTTTTTAAAAAAGGATCTGGGTTACAGTCTTGAGAAGTAGAATACTTGTAAGAAGCTTGTATTGTGTTTCTGCTCTGTATAATAGAGAGGCATGGGGTATTTTCTGTAGGTGCACATATTTGCTTTACGGCCAATCTGAAAGCAACATGTTCAGATCATGTAATACCCAGCAATGTTGCTGCCCTCTTTGAATGAGTTTAGGAAATTATGCCCATGTCCATCGATATATTTAGGTGCCAGATGATCAATGCTTAGTAGGAGCTGGGTGTTTCATTATCTTCACATACCCGGGACAGAATGGGGGAAAACAGCCTGTTTCTACAACTTTCCACAACTATCAAGGGCAATGCCAAAACCAGTGACCGCTGTGAACAGCAGTAGTGTTCAGTAGTGCTGCAAGGCACAGGGTGGGTACAGCTAGCATGAAAAGGCACCCATCACCTGCTGGGATCCCCTCCTAGAAGCCAACACAGCCATGGCTCCCAGTCTCCACAGGACATTCACAAAAGCAAACCTGCACCAGCACGTACCCAGAGGAACCCCACCACACCCAAACACGCAAAGGCAGCTGCATACCCCGCCCAGGTGTATCACAGAGCCCGTTCTTCTCCATCGCCACATGGGATCAGGCCCTGCTTCTGCTTGAAGCTGCCCATGTGCTTGCATGGGCCTGCACTTCAGCAATGCCCAGAGACAAACCTGTGCATTAATTATTCAAAGGTATCTGTAAAATTGGTTTTGAAAACTGTAAAATAATGATCTGACGACAGGCTGGTCATATCTGCCATGGTTTCATTACCTCAAATGAAGCTGAAGAATCAGGAAATGTTTTGGTTTAGTTTCTCATTGAACCAAAGAAAAATAAATTTATTCTTCCTGATGCTTCACCTGTGAGTAATCAGGTCTGCAGGCACTTCTGCCATCTCCCTGGGCTACAGAAGGGCATGCACAGGCCAAGGGGGGAAACACTTGGGCATTCCCCCTGATACAGCCAACAGAGCTGCCTCCTGACATCGATACTTGGATCAGCCTGGGTACATTTCTCATTTGAGTCCCAGTTCTGCCACTGCTGAGCTAACAAGAGTTTGTGATGGGGCATGTTCAGGCTTCCAACACATTAGGAATAATGCTAATGGTATTATATGTTTTGTCTGCATTACGGTCTGGTGCTTAGAAAATAAACATCTTGGCTTTGTCTCAATGTTTATCTTCAATAAATACCTCAGCTTTGTCTCAACAATTATCTCTCCACAGCAGACCATTATCCAGTAGCAACATATAATTCATTTAATAGTACTGTTTAAAATATATCCTCTTTGTGCTGCACAGAAAGGAGCTGTATGTGGGAAATGTCAGTGGCCTGATGTATTCTTGGAATTAAAACAGAAATTAAGTCATTCAAGCTATTTTTCGTCCTCTCAGTTTTTGTTTTTCCTTTTCTTGTTTTGCACAATACAAGCTCTCTCTGGCTCCTGAGGAGATTGCAATTGGAGAAATCTGGAAGGCTTCCAGGGAAAGCATATATTAGGGCAGTTCTGTGCCAGGGGCTATTGCAGGTGATAATAACTGATAAAGGTCCAACATATCACCTTAATTTGCTTCAAACTGATGACAGGTCTTTAGGAACAGGTAGGTGCTTGGCTTCTTTGTATCTTCTAAGGAAAAGATGTAAGAAGCTCCTGGTGATAATTGTTAATTATTAACATCATGTTGACACTTAAATCTGATTGCATGCAAGTCAGCAAGACACCTAGAAGTTAGCAGGGCATTTAAAGGAAAAAATTATCTCAGTAATTTTGGAGGTGTACGGGTACTGTGGGAGGAGACCCTGCCATGACGACAGTGCTCCATGCAAGTGGCCCAGGCAGCAACATCTGGGAGAAAACAGCTCTCTATTACGCATCAGTCTTTTTGTTGTCTGCATTTTGTACTGAGCCAAATATGCTGTTAGCACTTAGCAAACATGCAGTAGGGTGGGGGATCTATTCTCCTGTGCATCAGTACAAGTCCAGAGCAACTCTATCAAGGCTGCAGAAGTAAATTAGATCAGAACCTGACTTCTTGTGTTCATGACCAGTTAAACTTTAGCAAAGATCTGAAATAGTAGGACCACTCTGAGGTAAAAGGTTGCAGTGATGAAAAGTGGATGAAGCGGAATAGATGGTGGAAAAACTGAATGACTAGAGCCCTAGTGTGGATGGAAACAATGCTTGAGGTCTGCAGTCAAAATCACTATGGTTAGATCCAGTAAAGGATACAGGTGTCCAGGGGGGAAAAGCAGGAGGAATGCTCAAACTGTTTGAGGCACTTGCAACCAAGCCTGATGTTTCCCCAACTCATTTGGTACTTCACTATCAAACCTCAGCATTCCTGGGCTTCCGTGCAGCCCACACTCACCACGATCTCACCTATTTCATGCTCACAGCTGTGTCAATCCCAGACTAGGAATCCTGGCACGAAGGTTTCATGAAGGGATCAGTCTAGTCGGTGCACTCTGAATATGCCTCCACACTGAAGATCATGCAGAACGCCACACACAGGGTCCTGTGCCTTGTAGGTGAGCCCCATACTTTCTACACTAACCAGCAGTTCACTTTGAGCTCTGAGACCTAATTCTGGTGGCACAACACACAGGAGCAGACAGCATGTCCTGAAGCAAAGAGCTGTTTCCACCCTCATCCATCATCAGGCACCACTGCTGCAGCCAGAGCTTGGGAGATGGGGATGGAGGTTGCTCTCTAGTCTGCATTAAAGCAGGATAAGGACGTTTCACGTGACAATTTGGAAAGGCTCCTGACAGCTCCCTACAGGAACAGCTCTAGTGATACTCCCCATCTCTTCTAGGAACAATCAGATGACAATGCCACCTGGGCTGACATTAGCCTACAAGTCACTGGTGTAGCTAGTCATGCCTAGTAAATCTGACTCTTATTCATGCACTAGGGGAGATGAGCTAGAGATTCTCCTCCAGAGCTCTGTTATTTCTACTAGGCAGACAAAATTAAAGTAAGTCTAAGAGATGTGATTCAGCCTTGTGGTTCAGGAGCACTGGTGGGACAGAAAGCTCTTTGCTTCTGTTTCTCATATATTTTATCTGATGTGAAGTGCCTGGATAGCTCAGTGAGCAAGGACACACCCAAATCCACATGAAATGATGAAGCAATCAATAAAGAAGAAAACAGGTCCCTGAGTAGGAGCAATTTGACATGCTTGGAAAACTGCACATAGGCAAAAGATTTTTTATATGAACTTCAGTAAAGCCAAAAGTAAAGTCATTCATCAGAGGACAAATTTTTCAGGTCATACTCGCAGGTTAATGAAGCCTTTAGAAGCAGTGAGTCTGCAGGGAGGCCAGTACAGGGAACTCAACAGGAGGAAATATTTGCTACAACACAAGGAATCCTTGCGTGCATGAACCTGGGAACTCTGGATGCTATGGACAGTCTGTAACTGCTCTCAGTTTAAAAGTGTCCTGGCCATACATGTAAAAGTCAAGAGGTTCCTGATGAGGGATCCCTAAATGACTGAGGACTAGCAATTGTGTCTTAAAGCAAGTGTTTCCAAAAGCTGAAGCTCTTCAGTAGAGCAAGGGGAAAGGCTCATATAGGTATAATTTAGGAGTATCTGTATTTGAAGCAAACCTTTGGCGTGGGCTCTCACACACATCTGTCTAGACAATCTGCCTTAGAAATAAGGCATGTGGTTTCAGCAGAGAGGAGAAATTAGCTGCTGGAACAATTTACATGGAGCAGAGGGCAGATTCCTCATCACTGAGCATAATTTAATTAAAGTCGGCTGGTTTATGCAAAGAAAATCAATAGTTCAAACAGGAACAAATGCAGGGAAACCCTTTGATCCATGTTATGCAGAAGGACATGTGAGATGATTAATTCTGGATATCAGTCAATGAAAAGTGGGTCATGCTGTGCTCTGCTCCCCCTTCACTCTCCATCCCTCAGCATCAGGTCTGTGAGCAGTGGCAGCAAAGTGAAGCATCTCCAGCATTGCCGTCCTCCACCCTGAGACAGGGCCAGAGAGAGCTCTTACAGAACAGACTATCACTCTCTGTCCATCTAAAAGAACTGGCAACACACATTGTCTGCCTTTCTCTCTTACACGCGCGCACACACACACACAAAGAAGAAACATAGACTTTTTAAAAATACCTCATGATATTAAGATCATTCCCATGATTAGGAGACTGCAGAGTTTTCTTCACTTCTGGAGCTCTCACTTTGGATGAGACCCAAACCCTACAAGACAGGCAGTGATCCCCTCTGACTCGCCTTGAGTGTGTTGTCCTATGCCTTTGTGAATGCATCCGCCGAGGATGTTGCAGTGACCTCTCTTGGTAAACTCTGTGTGTGTGTGTATGTGTGTGTGTGTGTTTCTTCTCAAGCTGCTCTTTGAATGATATCTTCCAGGAGATGCAAAAGCAAAATGAGCTCAAATCCAGTGCTAATTCTCTAGAAAGTAGTCAGAACATTACCTATTTCTTACAAATTAAAAAAAAAAATCCTCTGCCCATTTTCATAGCCTTAACAGAGCACTAGCATAATGGTTCAGCCAACAAAATTTGTCAAAGAGCCAGTCCAGATAAAACAAAATATTTGATCCCCAAGTTCTCAAATCTCCTGTTTCTTTAAAGAATAGCATGTCATTAGAGTCATCTTCAATGCCTTAGTCTCCTTTGGCAATGGTATTACAAATCCCAGCACAAAATTAAGATACAGGCCTACATAAGATGTGAAAGCTCATGCCTGCATTTGATCACTTCTCTGATTTCTCTGTTATTCATCATGCGCACAAGATATATTTCAGCCATTTGAATTTGCACTCCAGGCTTTATCAAAGTACTCTTCTCACCATCCCCACCCTGACCTGGAGGAAGTACTGCCTTTAGGACATTCTGCAAGTCACCAGTAGTGTTGCAACATGCCGCTCCACCTTTATGTTGCTGGACAGGTAGATAAAGAACCTAGCCCATGCTCCCATCTGGATAAAGAGAAGCTTTCTCATGGAAAGCACAAAGAAGCACTGGCACATGTTGCCTGCAGCGCTGGTGGAGTCTTTAAGAACTGGTTTGACTGGCATCTGTCAGGATGCAGGGCACAGGCTCAGTTCATTCTGCCTTCCAACACTATTTTTCTGAATCTAGGGTGAAGTCTTGCTCCTGATGAACTGTCAAGAATATCTGCCTCTTCCCTGCAACCTGGGAAGCTGAGGAGACACAATGTGGCAACAGGCATTGAGGAAGAGGATTTCAAGTCATGTTAATCACCTTAGAAGAACGTCTGTCCCTTATATACCACTGTCCAGATACTATAGTTGTTGGTATTAGCAACATTTGACTCTTCAAATCCCAAAAGGAGCAACAGCTTCCAGACTTTTATTACTTGCATTATTTTTAGCTGCGTACAAGTCCTGCCTGGAGCGGCTCTGCTGCAAGCCCCGAGGGAGGGGAGAGGAAGGGGTTCCTGGAGACACGCATTTCCATGGGTGATAAACTCGCATCTGTTTTGAACCGTAAAATGGCAGCTCGTTGTGAAATCCTGTCGGGAGCATAGCTTTCAAATGCCAAACAAGCACAGCATCAGCAGCACATAAAGAAATATTTGAAAGGCCCTGGCGGGAAACCAAGAGAACGTGGCTAATGTTTCACCTAACCTCACCCCCTCGCTGGCTGGCTTCGCCCCGGCAGCCCTGCCCGTGTGACGCGAGCCTCCGAGCTCCGGCAGGCAGCTGCTCCTTGACTGCCCGCACTGTGTGCCCTGCTGGCAGCGGGACAAGGGAAACAAAGAGCCTAAAGCAGAAAGAGCAGGGATGGGGAGCGGCGCGGCCTGAGGACAGCGCGGCCTCCCTGCCGGCAGGGCCGGGGCGCGGCCTGTCCCAGGGCAGCCGCGGATCCCCTCAGGATCCCCTCAGGATTCTGTTCAGGATCCCCCTCAGGATCCCCCTCAGGATCCCGTCAGGATCCCGTCAGGATCCCCCTCAGGATCTCCTCAGGATCCCCCTCAGGATCCCCTCAGGATCTCCTCAGGATCCCCCTCGGGATCCCCCTCAGGATCCCCCTCAGGAGGGGCCCAGCACCAGGCACACACAAAATGTGGTTCTTTCACATCAGGTTGTGCCTTTCCTTTGGAAAAATCCACTTTAACTCCCCAGCCTCCAGTCCCCTGTCCTTCACATGCACCTAGTAATTTGCCTCCTCTTTCACATCCCTAAATACCTTTCCTTTAGCGCAGAACAGTTTATTTTTCAATAATCTGTATTAAAAGTAATTATCCAGAGGCCTGTCCCAGCAGTCCTGCTCTGGAATTCTTGTTTTCTCTGAGTTATTCCTGTGTACTTACTTTGTAAAATTAGTACCCACCTGTCCTAGTTTGATAGACAGGTGTCTGCTAAGGAAGGTGGGAGCCTTCCTTAGAACAGAGAATGTGAACCCCCTTCCCTCCGAATTATTATAACTTTAGAATCAAGGGCTCTCAGGCAAAGGTATGGGAAAAGGAATAAGAGTTTTTTACTAGTATCTATAATGAGATAAACAATCAGTAACAAAAAGAACAGTGAACAAAGTGAAAAAGGTAAACAAAACAACAAAAAAACTCAGTGGCAAATGTCCCTGGGCTACCAGGCACTGTCCCGTTTGGTGCAGTCACGGTCACGGCCAGCAGGGGCGCTGTTGGGCTCCCAGCCCAGCAGGGCAGGTGCGATGGCTCCCGGGGAGCTGCAGATGGCGCTGTGCCGCGAGGTTGGATCTGTGCCGCGCGTGATGGCAGACGGGCTGGAGAAACGTGGAGCGCAGATGGA
>VZRL01006732.1:771647-782415 GCA_013397895.1 Origma solitaria
CCACCCGAGACACAAAAGTCTGCAGAATACCTGCTATAGCTCTGTTGCTGTCACTGGCTGGCAGCTCGAGTTGAAAACGGAGCTGACAAGTGTAATATGCCAAGAGAAACATTCTGTATGCAGGAATTTGGACTTAGTGGGCATGAATGGTGTTAATTATTGATTGATTGTATTCACCCCAGTTAAAGCGAGATTTTTAGAATTGTACTTTTACCTGCCTTACAGTATAAACCGTAGTCAATGGGGTAGTAGAGGCACAAAGCCCTTCAGAGGATTTAGAGAAAACCCTCTCTGTGTAGCATCAACCCAAGTGACAAAAGTATTTCAGATCCTAAATAAAAAGAATCAAGACATAGTTTTTTACTAGGTGCTGACCAAAAGCTTGGAGTTTAAGCCATAAATCACCAGGAATATGGTCTCATGACATAAGCAGGAGCATAGTGGCAAAGCAGTTGCTGAATGGCAACAAAACAGAAATAGAGATCAGGGACTGGTAAGAGACTAAAACCAAATGTGATTCTTCTTGCAAAGGACATATGAACTGACAGGAATTAAAAGACCTAAAAATTAATACACAGGCTAAAACCAGATACAGAATTAAAATCAGCTTAATTTTTGAAGTTTTGGATATGTTTGCTTATTTGCTTACTATATTTCTTTTTGATCCAGCTGCTTTTCATTTTGGATTGTTTCATTTTGAGGCAACAGTGATGAAACCCTACAAGAAGGGAAGTTCTTGTGGTTTTTGAGGGGCATCCAGAAGCAGAGTAATGGAAAACCAACAATAGGCAGAAAAGACTGGAAAGTGTGTGAGACTTTTCCTACCCAAACTTTGCCTAGTTCTGCAGACTGATGGTGTATCATGACATGCAGACTTTTCTTGGGGGTGTATAGGCTGCATACAGACCTTCTGTAGGCACAGGGAGATGTTTTGATAAACTCTTAGAGAATACCAAAGCTGAATTGCCTTTGGAGGCACAGCATCCCTTTCCAACCCATCTCCTTGTGCTCCCGCCAAGGTCTCCAGTCTTTGTGCTCCATCAGCCATCAGACTCACCTTGTATTCAACCAGAAGTTCCCTGCTTGACATGACGTATCATGTCAGGAACTGCCTGGCCTTAACATAAATCAGAGGTTGCATTACTATTGTGTAAGTTTGGGCCAATGTCCCAAACACTGCAGAATTACCATTTTCTAAAATTCCTCTTTTCAATTAAAAATCACGAGTGCCAGAGAAAGAGCATTGCCCTAGGTGATATTTTACTTAAGCTGTTTCTCTTTGTGTTGTCACAGGTACTTCCTGTAGCAAAAATATGCATGTGTGAGCCTATCAGTCTGCCTAGTGATGACATGTTAAGTTTGTTTTACTGGCTAATCAACACAGGCTTTTAAACACAGTCTAAACTGTTCTCATACAACTGCTCTGCACATGCAAAAGGAAACAGAATGAGCTCTGAGCCCTGGACTGGCTATGCCCAGTCAGGACCACTCAGTGCACCAGTCATCAGCATCAGAAAAGGAGAAAAAATATTCAGGAACTCACCCCTGTCCCACGTCCGCAGGTACAGAACTCGCAGGATATGGGGAAAAAGCAGTGTGCGGAGACTGGTTTATACCCTGAGAATAAAATTCCACATCTTTTCTCCCTGTAAACTGTGGAAGTGTTTTGAGTAATGGATGAAAATTACTTTTCCCCCCTGCCCCCACCCACCCAAGTGCAGCTGAACCCTCAATTTTATTGAGCATGCATACTCCTTCTGCCTGTGATGCACATAATCTGCCGCCACTCAGGTATGGCTCTGCTCTGTGATATGTAATATGTAAGCAGAGATGCAGGAAAAGCTCTTGAGTTTAAAAATATTTCTTAAGACTGTTTGCTTAATTCAGTAAAACATTCTCAATATTTTCAGTCAAGTCAGGACTACATTTGGGTCTTACTACATAAATCTTGAAAAAACCACATTTATCTGAAAAAAAGAGCCAATTTGGTTTGGGCTTAAAAAGCAGAAGTGTTTTATTTCTGGGATATCATCAGGTTTTATACTCCTTTTTTGTTCTTACATCAAAGGACTAAAAGATTTAATTTTATTACCTTTTGGTAGACCTTTCGTGTCCTACTTTACTTTGCACTTTACGAATTGAACCCTCAATCATCTATGAGTTATTTTAGAATATTTCTCAAAGTCGTGACAATGAACTTACTGGGAATTTTTTAATCAATACAATTGAATGTGTTTTGTCTTTTACTCAGTCATTTGTTTCCTAGCCTACTTGCTCCACTTAAGTATTCAGCAAGCATTTTTAAGAGAAACAATTGTTTCTTAAAGTTTCAATACCCTGTTCCATCTACTATAGATGGAAAAACTCAAGAACATGATTTCTGAGACCACTCAAAAAGTCATGGAGAAAAAGAAAAGGAAGACTAGGCTTGTGAACCTTCTTTTTATTTTTGTATTGTGAGCTTTATTTGTACAGCTCAGAATCGAGCCATCTGAGGAGTTGACTGTGCTCACTTGAAAACAATATTTGTGCTACAGAACGGTATGTTTCCAGCTTCCTAAGCAAAGTGTAAGGCTATATTTCTTCCTCTGTGGATTTAATGGTCTGCCAGAAGTGTAAGGGTACCACTTTAAAAAAAATAGTTTATATATTTAGTTGACCCTGAGACTAGCTCAGTTAGTCAGAGCAGAGAGCTGGTAACACCAAGGTTATGGGCCCAATCCCAGTATGAGCCATTCACTTAAGAGTTGGACTTGATGATCCCTGTGGGTGCCTTTCAACTCAGAACATTCTATGATCTTAGTCCGTTTTTAGCTTTTGGTACACATTTGTTTCAACTCTATTTTGTTTCAAGTCAGTGTACTGAAATTTTTTTCTGCACAGGCTACAAATGAACAGCTGGTTAAAAGACGTATTTAATTACTTTCAGTAGAATTGTCATCTTTCCTCTCATCTGGCACCAAGTGACACTGGACATTTTACTTTACTGAAGAATTTCCTGTCTTTATCAAGCCAGACTCCAGGCATGCTTTTCAGCAGGGAAGAATTGAAGGGGGAGGACCCCATACAAAGGAACCACAATTTATCAGAGTAAAACCTACAATAAATTAAAGCAGTTTTCTCTGATGCAGTTTTGCTGTCAGAGGAGTTTCCACACCATTTTGTCACGCTAAGATACGTTCCTAATTAATCATTGCATGCACATGCCTCTGCACTTGATCAAATGAATGGTTCATGGCAGCTACATCCTCGTGCACCCTTTGCTCCCCAAACTTACAAGCCTTTCACAGGGTATTTAGACAGAGGGAAGGAGTGCAGGACACCAGTATGACAGTGCTTATGACAGTCTGTGGGAAATGTGATCCTGCTTTTCCAAAGAAGATACTTCTCATTATTATATCCACTGCTTTGCACTACAGTTGTGACAGAAAAGGAGAAAGCCCAGGCAAAGAGAAGGAAATGAGACAGAGGTGACTGCAATTATAGGTATTCAAAAAACCCAGGTGACAGCTGCATCCCATTCTTCTCCAAGGAAAGGAGGCAGTATGAAGACTGACCCTATCCTTTTGGAGACTTTGACCTTTCTGTAACTTTACAGGTGTTAGAGGAAATCTAGATGAGTAGAAACCCTTCCAGCCTTAGTTCCAGTCAGCTGTCAGGCTGTTTGGCCAGTGGAGATTTTATTTAGAAGAGGAAGAGATACAATGAACATAGATATGAATAGGACAAGAGCTGCATGTTACACCAATCTTGGATTATATTATTTTGCAATGAATCCACAGGAAGCTCTTTGAGGCCTTGAACCACGAAGTACACAGCTCTGCTCTTTAGTTGGGAGGTGCATCTTCACTGGTGCAGAATCAAACACTAGGTGTCTGGGCAGTCACCCTGTCTTGGATTAGAGACAAATATGCTAGGTGGAAAGCACTCCGAGCAGGTGCCTCCCCCCACAGCCGAGGTTTCTGGCACCCCTCCCCCCACAACACAGAATATCTCAGCCTAAAGTGGAAAGAACTGTTTAATTAACAGACCACACAGTGGAAAGGGAAAAGGGGAAAAGGGGTCAGAAAACCTGAACAAACAGCTGATGAACTTAGTGTCCTTATCCTCAGGCGTAGCTTCCCCTTTCCGGGGGGCCCCAAAGGGGCTAGGTGAAGTTCCTCCGGTGGCTCCCTGGATGATTCTCGTCCGCTGTCCCCCGGGGCTCCTCAGGTTCTCGGATGAGAAAGCAAGTCGAAGAAAAGGGTCCAGAACGATGAAAAACAATCCCAGGGAGGAAAAAAAAAACCAACCCAAGCAGCAGCTACACCAGTAGCACCAGCCACCAGCAACAGCAACTGACTGAGCCAAAAAGAAAAAAAAAAAAAAAACCAGTGTCCCTTCCTTCTCACTCCCCCATAGGAGAGCTGGGGAAAGTTTCAAAACATCCCGCACTGGCGGCAGAGCTCCCAGCTGCGGGACACAGTTAAAGCTACAGGACCATATTTCTGGTCAAGCATACAAAACGATAGGGAATACAAGATATCATTATGCCACCCCAGGACACACCCCCACAAAAATGCTGCTTTTCCTCGCAATGCGCGGACTGAAATTGAGCCCTCTGTGCCTAACTGTGCCTGCAGTTCTCCCATCCATCTGCAGATTGCGGTTGCACTGCAGAATGCATCCAGATCCACAGCTGTTTCTTCTAAGGATAAGTACTCAAGGGCCATAAACTTGGCATGTTGAAAGGTTTCTGTGGCCTGATCTGGATCATTTAACATATGAAAGATCAGCTGTACTATAACCAAATGGCATTACTGGTATGGTGAGCTACTGTACCTTTTCTATTGATTTTGTCTTATTCTGTATCTGCAGAGAGAAAATTAATCTGCTATGCACTGTATGTGTCCTGATGACTGCACTGCTGGCTGATACCTTGATCAGGGACCTGGAGGCCAGGGAGAACAGGCACATGAGAAGAATGCTGGAGAAGTGATACAGATGTGGGAAGTGTAGCCAGCAGTTATGGAATAAGAATAAATTGTTAAAATCATGTTTCATTCTGTTCCTACAAATAGCAGTGTGCAGGGACAATGGCTCTCTTTTCAGGATATATGTATCACCTGCAGAAATGAGCTACAGGGGAGGGGGAGAGCAGGTTGGGCAAGAGACAGGAGCATTGCCAGAGCTGCAGTTCTGGTCCCTGGCATCTGGGATGCCTCCATCTGGTCCCCACCAGTGCAAGAGC
The DNA here is from genome assembly GCA_013397895.1 of Origma solitaria. Lineage (NCBI taxonomy): Eukaryota > Metazoa > Chordata > Aves > Passeriformes > Acanthizidae > Origma > Origma solitaria. Next base: position 776,878 of record VZRL01006732.1, read on the forward strand.
GAATCCCCACCCTTTCACAAACCTTGGTACTCTTACAGCAACTGGGAACACAGGCACCTCCCCAGTCATCAGGAACTTAAGCAAGACCAAGCAGCAGCTTGAGCAGTAAATTTCCAAAGCTCATCAGGAGCCTATCAGTTCACACAACTTTTAATATAAACATCCCTCTGTAGATTGAATCAAGCAAAGACATAATTTTCTCTCATTTGTGACTTTTAAAAGATCATGTACATTTGAAAAAGCTATTTTAAGTTCTGGCAAATTAAGAATACAATCAACCACAGAAAGTCAGTCGGGAGGCTTTGTTATGACAAAATGCTTTTGGCTAATGAAAATATTTCAGCTAGAGTCTGACTGCCTCAAACATTTTGAATGTTTTATATACCATTAAAGGAAATTCTGAAGTAAAATAATGGTGAATCAAAGGTACTGAAAAACAATCAAAGTGACAATTTAGTCTTTAACAAAGTACTAGACATTAAAAGTTATTAAATATTTCTATATTACACAAACATTCTGCAAAATTTCAATGGGTTAGTGAACTGATTTGTGGTTGATACAGCAGCCCTCTCCATTTAAATAGAGGTGTTTTCTTCATTTTCATTCATGCAGTCACTGAGAGTTGAAACTACAGAGAATGAACCAGGAAAGTCTGAGAACATGATCATTGAAAGATTGAAAAAGTAGTTTTAGATGGCCTTTTGTTTTATTTCCTTTCTTCTGCTTTGCTCCACAGGAAAAGACTTTTGTGAGAACAACTTGCAGATGTTCTGGTTCAAGGGAATTTGGTGATTATTTTTGGTTTCAGTTTGCTGAGCATTAGGACTCCTGTCTTATTATTCTATTCTGAAATGAATTGAACAAGTCAAAGTGATTCTTGTAACACTGAATTTGGAACTGAAATTATGTGACTTGTAATAATATCCACCTTTTCTTAAACTGAATGTGTCTTTCACAACCGTAATGGAAACAGGAAGTATCTCAAAAGATGGATCAATGGATCCATCCGGGTGCATTCTTTTGGACAATGTATGCAAAAATATTCTGTCTGCTGGGCCTGATGTCATTATTTCTTGTCTTCTAGGAACCAGTCCTTTCACTGAATCGGGATGACCATGGATTTAGTACACCTTCATCAAATAAATTGAACAGAAATCACCACACTAGAAGATAAGCATCATTTGAGTTAAGGGGCATGCTAGCAAAACGTAGAAGAAATCATCCCCAAAACACAGTTCCAATTTTCTATCTTTTCCAGCAATGTTTCCCCAGATCAGTATTATTACCACATATTAATGAACTGATTTTTTAAACAGTTTTGTATCATATGACTTTTTTCAGAAATTGTTTAATATGACCTTGGCTTGGCTTGATTTGATTTGTTTCAGCTTCTGTGTGGGCTTTCAGGGGTTTTTTTGGTTGGTTGGTTGGTTGGTTGGTTGGTTGTTTTGGTTGGGGTGTTTTGTTGGATTTTTGGTTTTTGCTTTGGTTTTGCTTGGTTGGTTTTTTGAAAGTGAGCATTTTTTGATGAAAAGAATAAATCTGATCTTGATTTTCTGTTGTCCAACTTGGCTTGATTCCCTACTGTGTTCTGCGTAACTGGAGATTTATGCACCTCAGTAGTTTGCATTTAGAAGTGGTAGATAGGTTTTGAGCATACAGCCATGAGAAATGAGTTCAGGAAAAATGTGGTTGTTATATGCATACATTGAGAGGATGATTTGAAAATGTTTTAGAAAATCTAATATACCAAGAACAACTACTTCTTTCTCCCAGTTGCTTCACATTAGTACATCTGAAAAGTGAATACTAAGAATGTAGAAAAACTACTTAAATCAGTGACCAGGGGTGTATGTGGCTCTCGCGGACCTGGGTAGAGGTGTAGATGGGTCAGAATGCCGCTCAGTGAGAACCAAGGAGGAAAAGTTTTTGCAGCGCTCTAGCACATTATCATGGCATTGTGACTCTGGAAGGTGTCGGAGCTGCTGCTTCGAATATTTTCACAAATATCCCTCACTGCTTTTGGCCTTGCTGTTGCTTACATATAAGTATGTATCCACTGGATAGTAAAAGCACACCTTCAAATTTCATACTAGAAACATATTCCTAATTTTTTATTATTCTGCTTTTGGGCTTAGAGGGAAAAATTCATTCTCAGTAGAAAACACAGCAACTTATCAAGGATCAAACATCCTAGCCCTTAGATAAACAAACATACTTCTGATAAAGAAGCAGCACTGTGAAGCCTACTTCTTATGTCTCTCTCTTTCTACTCACATCAAAAATAGCAAATGGGAGTACTGGGTCAGAAATTGATGTTTTACAGAAGTACTACTTCAACAAGCTCTAGCCATGACAACATATATATAGGGAAAAGAGAAAGATAAGGGTTTCCTCAAACATATTTGGCCTTTAGAAGGGTGGAAAAAGATAAAAAACATTTTACCAGCATGAGGGAGGGAGAGGCACGAAGCACAAAATTCTGGGTATTCAATGCTTGTAGGGAGGAATAAATAAGATTCCTTCCTGCCAGCCTGAGAGAACAGGGACAAGTTTCTGCCATTTTATCTGACAGGATATGCTTTGTATAAAGGCTTGGGAGGTAGAGCTGGGAAGGTTTATCTGGACACCAAGGTGACAATCACAGGATGAAGAAAAATAGCATAACTGGAAGTAAATTAATGCCTGTAATGCAGAGCGGCTGTGAAGGAAGAGCCAGATTATTGGGAGGTAGGAGCATGTTAGCAGAGAAAACCGGGAGGGTATTGGAGATGGTGAGAGAGAAGAGCAGTCCTGGGAATTATATCTTGGAAGCTGGAATCTGGATTTTATGACTTTTTAGAAAAACAGGGTGAATAGGTGAAATAATGGAAGTGGAAGTATGGAAACAGTAATGCTAGTCTGTCAATCAAATTCCACTTCAAAGCCTGGTTAAATAGGCATTTACTTATACCAAATAGTGGTAGATAGCTGCAGCTGATATTCTGATAACCCCCAAAGCATTTTCTATCTATAGAAATGCACGAAGTCTATTTAATATGGCCTTCATTTCAAATTGAGCAGATGAATTTAATAGACTGCAGCCTTTTGTTGAAGGACAAAGACAGGGAACTGTGTAAAGCTGAATATGAAATACTCAGGAGTCTATTTCTGGCTGGTACTTAAGGCTCTGTTTTACAGTCATGGACTTTGGAGGAAATGCTGTACATAAAAAAAAAAAAAATAAAGACCAGAAGGTGCTTTTCCCATATAGTCTATTACTTCCTGCAATTCATGAGAACTCTTTCCTTGTGCTTAAAGGTCACCTTTCATTTATGTACATATCTGTTTGGTTTGCTGAAAAGGGTATCCTGAAAACATATTAAAAATATGAAAGGAAATGTAAAATTAGGGGTAAAAGAGTGTGTCTCATGGCAGGACATCTATAAATAATAGCTATTAAAGGGAGTTGGCCGTTGAAACGGCTCCATACAGAAATATCTTCATAGTACGACAGATCACAGATTCCTGTTACCACACAGAGACTTTAAAACCACAGGCCTGCACTGATCACTGCTGTTTGAATGGCCAAAAAAAAAAAAAAAAAAAAAAAAAAAAGAAAGAAAAAAAAAGTGAGGATGTGAAGAGAGATTTGAAATTTTGCAGAATAATGCTGTAACAGAGAGACAACCAAAAAGGAGAACCAGCAACCCAGAAAACAAGGGAGCAACTTGTTAACTCATTTGAATTACTGGATGCATTCAGGAGTAAGTGTCCCAGTACATTTGCTCATGTCCCCGTAACTGTTCTGTGCCTAACTACTTTCATCTTAGGCAGACCCAAGATCCCAAATGACCCCAGCAGGTCCCAGCAGATGACTGGGTGGGATGATGGTGGTGTCACTGTAATCCAAATGTATGACATGCAAGCAAAGAGGGAGCGGGCATGAGAAGGGATCAAAATAGTCTCACCTCATGCTCATCACAGGGGATTTGCTGGGTCTGCATGGAGTGCACAGCAGCGAGAAACCTGCACTGGCCAGCAGTGGGTACCCCACCTCTAGCAGCAGCAGGGAGCTGCAGAGCCACTGCCTGCCTTTGAGGGGCCATGGGCAGCACAATTTTTCTTTTGACTAGAAACGGATGATGGTGTTTTCACTGTGATGACACCTCTAGCAAATTTCCCCCCATCCTTGCTCTTGTGAGGGAAATGCGTGTTTGTAAGCACTGGTTAGTGGAATTCATAAGCCGTTCCACAGACAGGAGCAAAGAATTATCTTTGCAACCACTCCCTGAAAATACTAAAAAAAAAAAAAATACTTGAACAAAATAAGGCTTACAACTAAACCTTCATCAGCTCATTTCCATCAATATTGCTATATGCTTCCATGACTTGCAAACAAAATTGTGTATCAAGTTGATCAGCATTGAGATGCTGCCACTGGAGCTGCAGAGCCCTGGTCCTGGCTGTCTTCTCATGCACAGTGCAGCCATAGGTGTGAGTGTTCTCTGCTTGACTTGAGGTGTACACAAAACTAAAGTGTCCTTCAAGGCCTCTCTAGCTTGCAACCACTGTCCAGAAGACCTTGAACACTCAGAAATATTTTACATAGTAGTGAGCATCTTGGTGACCATCAGGAATTGGAGTAGGACTGGGATGCTGCCAGTGAGGGACCTGGAAGAGCAGGAAGAACTGTGAAGGCGAGTAGATGCTGCAGCTGGTCAGAACTGTGCAGAGCAGGACTCCTGGGGATGGAGGGAGGGACAAAGCACGAGTGGGTGGTGGGTGAGCAGCACTCCAGCCCCTGCAACAGCAAAGCCACTCAGGATGCTGTGGCAGTGTGGATGTGCAAAGGTGAGACTGCCCACGAACAGCAAGTTAGGAAAATAGTCTAAACCAGCAAGACCTTTAAAAACAAGATTAATATCAAGCGTATATATTTCAGAAAGTGCTGTGAGCATGAGATTTCTTTGGCTGTGGTGGTAGGGAGGGAATGTGGGAAAGTGTTCAGCTATTCCTATAGCCAGAGGTGCTAAGACCAGGCAGCTGAAAGGGATCTGCACAGCAGAAGGATATCGGGGTGTGTCAGCAACGGGAGCAGAAGGACAATGCAGAGCTGCTACTCCCTTCCGCCCCTGCCCCCTCTGCCAGACATCCGGATTCCAGGCGCAAAAGGGCAAACCCATTTTTTTTCCCCTTGAATAGCTTTTTGGGACTCTGGGAGGTTGCCCTTGAGACTGCCAAAGCCCGGCTGCCGCCCAAACAAGCTGCTAGCTCTAGGTTCAATTAATTATGCACTTGGTGGTAACTGTAGCAAAACTGGAACCAGACGTGGTAGTGAAATGTCTTGAGCCTGCTTCCATTTTCCCCGCCTGTTATTTCCCTGATTTTTCACTTGCAGGTAAAAGAGCCGTGGCTCTACTGTCAGGGGGATGCATTTCTAATGTAATGATGCGTGACAGACATGTAATGATGCATGAAGTGTACTAGCCGCATTTTTTCCTACTCTTGCTTTTTCTTAATGGATGTTTGAATTAAGTTTTGTTTCCACAGAGAAAC
>VZRL01006732.1:782558-835322 GCA_013397895.1 Origma solitaria
AACAAAAAAAAAACATCAGGGGATGTTTTGTTCAAGAGAGATTTTCTTGTTCAAGAGATTCCCCAAACAAGCAAACATGCAGCATTTCTCTTTGGCACATGTGTATGCTTGGGATTCCCACCTTCCTAGAGAGTGGAGCATGGTATGCAAAATATTTGTCTGGAAATTATAATATTATTATATGATTAAATATTATTAATACATAATGTTATTAATTATTACTACTCAAAGTCTTGCAGGGAACATCAGATCCTGACCTGCTAGCAGGGGAATAAAACCACAAAGCAGTACCATGCAATAGTTTTTCTTTACTTGATGAAGCATTGGGATAATATAAAACATGTATACCTTTCTGTTTGCTGCATTTTATATAACCATTCAGCATTGCTTTTATTGTTCGGTTCATTTGAATAAGTTTTATGAGTTGCTGTTATGATGTGAATTTTTTATTGCTGTTATCACATATGTTATTGTCTTTGGGGTGCAGAATAAGTCTTTTGAAAGCAGGTTTTGGCTGGCTAGTTGACAGGTATTTGGTAGACAGGTACTTTGACTGCCGCAGTCCAGGGTTTCCCCTGGGCTTTCTGTAAGGTTCACACCCCCAGTACCTGATCAGTCCACCTTCTTGATGGCACAGCCCTGGCTGGAAGAAGCTGCAGAAGGTGAATGTATGCCTGCGTACACCTTGGCAAAGGGGGCACCTTGCAGGGATGCCGAGGAGCCCATTTAGTTCCCTGCTGTGAGAAAAGACACTTTTCACAGTTTTCCAACCTGGAAAAAGAAAAGTCACATTTTTTATTAACTATGATTTCACAGTTACTATCAACAGAGAACTCTAAGGCAACTGGAGGAGGTATAGAAGGAAAGCAGAAGAATAATAAATAAAAAACCTTTAAAAAAATCTCCCATGAGCTGGGACTAGATAGCAAGTCCCAAATTCCACTGAAGTTATTAAGTGTCGGATGCAGGGGGAGTTAAGAAGTCTGTCTGTCCTGCTGGAAGGAAGCATTTTCTTAAGAGAAATCTATTATTTTTCATTTCCATTTGTATTGGGCTGTGGTCTGAATCCAAGTCAGGGACCAGTTCTCAGAAGGGAATTAGAAAGCAGAGCCAATAACTAAGTGCCAGATTAATTCTGCCAGCTCTGTAAGAGTGCCACCATCTATAGCTGAGTGAAAACCACCAGCACGCTGGGAGGCCCTGGCAGCATCCAAGCCAGTGGAGATACCAGGCCCATGGGAGCCAAACACAATAAAACAGGGTGTGTTATTAAACAAGACTTAGAATTAGATTGAGCTCAATCAGACCGTGGAGACCAGAGCTGCAGTGAGAGGGCAGTGGTCAAGACAGTTGTGTGCCCTCTGAAAGGGCTTCAGTTTGACCCTGCCATTTTCACAGGATGCTTGGAGACCAGTAAGACTGACAAATTCAATAAAGAGAAAAACAAGTCTCCCTAGCTCATAATCAGGACAATCTCTGCAATTGTCCATTTATGTTTTTTTGTTAGTAGACCCCCATGAGACAAAACTCTAAGGTCCCTAATTCTGATTTTAGGGTCCTAATTCAGGACTATTTGCTGAAAATTACAGGTCTAAATATTCTGATAATTTTGACTTGTGGTACACAAAGTTGCTAAAAAAAACCCTGGTTTATTTTGTTTTCTCCAATGGAAAATTAACTTCAGATAATAATCCTATGATTAGGGGGCTTTTTTTGTTTTGTTTTGGTGTTTGGGTTTTTTCCCCCTAAAACCTAGTTGCTTCTGATGGAAGATTTTGTTCCTCCAGATTTTGTTCTCACTCAGAACTAAAAGATCCCACATTCTGTAACCACAAACAGAACAGCAAAGCTGAGCACTGCAATTTCCAACCCCTTGGTCCCACATTACCCACAGACACAAGGAAAACCTGGAAAAAAGAGATCTCAAGTTTGGCTGCTCCCCTAAAGCACTTCCACTTGCATTTCCTATATTCACACGTGGCCAATTCCCAAATGGTCAAAGGGGTCACACGAAGGAAACTGAGTACTAAAATAAGTTTCCCGTCTAACATAGCTCTGCACCTTGTGAAAACACATTCCACAGACAGACTAGTCACAGCAGAGGGAACAATATCTTGTTTAATGTTTTAAAAGCATATCAGCTTCCAAGTTTCGCAGTGGGAACACTCTGCCTAAACCTTTAATATTATTCCGTGTATTGGCATAATTCACTGCTGCTTTTTGTCTGCAAAACTTCTCAGAAAATCTCATGGGCATGAACATCTGTGAATTATTTTTGAATACAAGATGTGCCTGAGTTGATCTGAGCTGAGAGGTTCCTCGGCAATGGTCTAGACACACAGAGCCAAGAGCTGCTGGGAGAGGGCAGCAAGTGGGCAGGTAATTTCAAAGTACACCTCACACCAGGGAATTTTAAAGAAAGACGGGGGCTTTTCCACAGGGAGATGGATTTTCACTCCCTTTGATCTATGTGCAACTGCTGGTGAGCAAAGAAATAAATAATGCACGCAGTGGAAGATTCTCACCTTCTGAGCTACCCTAATCAGCTGTGGCCACACGTGCTCAGTGTCCTGGGAGCTGCTGAGACCTGTGGAGCCCTGCAGGCTGCAGGGCCTGCCGTGGAAAGAGCAGAGATGAGCTAAAGGGGAGGTCCCCAAGGACCAATCCACACACCCCTGTAGTCCACCCCCTGTACTCCGTCACTAATACTGTACCTCTGCCAATGCTCTTCATCTGCATCTTTATCTCCATTCGACTTTCTTACTGAAATTCCCTTTCTAAATCAAAAAAATCTGTGTTCCTTGGTACCCATATGAATACCCGTCTTCACAGGCATGGCAAAGTTCTGCTGCCACTATAACATTGCAGCAAACTGCCTCTCTCTTCAGCCCAGGATCCCATTCAAAAAGGGCTTCTTGTTCACCTCACTCTGCAAGTTTTCTTGTTACCTTTTCTTGCAGACTTTCTGCTGCCTCAGCTAGGACCCTTTTTCTCCTGGCCATCTCTAAGTGCAAGATAACAGAAAAAGACACATTTTTTTCTTCATCTAGACAGCAAACATAAGAAAAAAAACTATGAAGTCTGTTTGCCACAGGACTATTCAGTGTTAAAACTGGCAAACTTAAATTTATTCTTATTTTCAATTGTAACTTGATATTCTGCCTAGTTCTCATATTTAGAAGTCAGCTAGCAACAATTGGACACAAAAAACGATCAGCTTTACAGCTCTGGCATAAATGGCTAACATTTGGGGAGTTAAAGACCTGCTGTAGTTACTAAAATTAATTTTCATTTTGTTCTTTTGTTTCTTGGTTTCTCTCTCCACATTCTCTCTCTATATTTCCTTCTAGATCTTCCTCTTAATTTCCCCATCTCATCTTTTTGTTGTTGTTGTTGTGGATTAATTTTTCTGAAGCTAAAAAAATCAGGGACTTGCAAGTATTTGCCTCTATAAAGGTCACACAATTGTTTGCACTGGACTACAGCTGTTAAATGAGACAAGCTGTGTTCATCTGACACCAGGAGCAGAACGTAACAGATAAGAACATGCCCAACTGGAGCCTGCACACCCATCCCTGGCCACCAGCTGCTGTCTGTCCCACCCAGGATATCTGCAACATTTAATGCAGGGTTTTGTGATCACTTGAAGTCCCCCAAAACACCAGGCTATGTAGCCAAATCCACAGTTTATTTTTATTTTCCCTATCTTTCTAGGCAGTCTTTTCTTGTCCCAGATCAGTTCAGCAACATCACCTGCATCCTCTTAAGGTTGTCATTTCAGCTGTTCTGTTTTCCATGCTGAATTTCCACTGAAAACTCTGCTCCTGACCTTCAAGGATTCAATAAAATTCCATGAGAGACTGGTCAGTGACCCAAGCTCTCACAGAAATTACGTTCTGAAATCTATTTAGCAGGATGTGATGCCTGTAAACTCTCCAAAGTTTCAAAGACAGGAAGAACCTCGTATTTAAAAAAAAATAAGGCATACTGGGTAGATCAAGGAATCTGTTCATCAGTCTCATTCATGAGTAATGAGGTGCATATTAACAGCAGAGGCTTCAGGGATGTTTTATGTTTGAATGCTGGTGGAAGAGTAACTTCTCTCTCTTTCTGGAGTAATGAATATTTAATTCCAAATGTAACTGCTCATACTGGAGAGACTTAATAGCTTGGTACATTGAATATTCACCTGGATATGTATATCATGGGGTCTAATTCCTTCCCTAAACAAGGAAAAGTATTTTAATGTGGTAAAGCCAGAAGTTCAGTCTGGGCCTTCATTGTCCCAAAAGAGGACTCCAAACACTAGCATAGAATTTACAAGGCTTCACAACCTCTGTGGAACAGGCAAAACAAAAAGTCACCAACCATTATGTATTCGATTAGTCTTTGGTTGTTAGAAGATGAGTGGAATTGCAGAAAAAGAAGAGAAATTTATATAAAACAATTGTTTTACAAACTCATGATTTTACTGTTATAGCTACAAACACTTTAATTAAAAATGCTGGCAATTCCTGCCAACTCCCAGCTACAAATGCAGTCAGGCATTAGCAACAACTGGAGCCAGTAAGCATTTCACAGGCCATTTTCAGAAGTGCCTCACCTGCATGGAGCATGAAAGTGTGCCAGCCTACCTGGTCAGCAGAGACTGCTGTCCTTGTGCATTTCTTCAAAAGCATTTGAAAGGCACAAGCCTCATTCTGCATCAGACCAAAACCAAAAGTAAAAAAAAAAAANAAAAATAAAAAAAAAAAAGAGCAGACAAGAAGTAGTGTTGTCTGTTGTACAACTGCAGCTGAAATGCCCTCTCCTATGTAGCAATGCTGAATTTCATTCCAGGAGGTCCAAAACAATTGATAAGTGAAAACATAAAATGGACAGAGAAAGCTATAAAAGAAATCACTGAACAAAGCAGAGCCATAAGGGCTCAATCACTATTGCTATTTCCATACCTGTGATCACAATAATAAGCAACAATGAAGTACTGGAGCCATTAAATAAATCAGCAAAATTTGTAAAGTCCAGTTTTATTGACATGCTTAATTTCCTTGCAGTTTTTCTATACTAATGTCAAGGATGGAAAAAATAGAAAGTTTAGAAATTCTGAATACAGAGCTGAAGTCTCTTCTCTACAGCTCAAGAGAGATAAAATGGAATAGGCTGATTTCTGCCCTGCTCAGCTGTGCAATGTTAATGGTTAGGTACATGTGTGCAAATGCCTGTTCTGTCCAAACTGCCACCCCTGCTCTGCCAAACCTACCAAGAGCTCCATTTCCTACAAATAATGGCTGCACACAGTCTGGAAGAACACGAGCACTTGTGCTTCACCATGCACTATAGGCTGTTTCTGTGCATTTGAGCTATCCCAGGTTTAAAGAGCTGTAGTCGACAGATCCAGACCAGTAGAACAACTTTTTACTGCCCCGTTTCACGTGACAAATAATCAATAGTGAATTCTCAGTGTGAAAAGTCTGTGATCAGTTTTTGGGTTAAAACTCTTTTTTCTGAGATGCCTCAAAATACTGCTAACTAAAACAATGGTAGAAATCCAGAGAATTTTACAAGTGATCTGGAAGCAGAGAAAAAAAAACCTAGAGTAAGTGACTAGTGTGCTAATGCGATTTCAGACATGTTTTAGAAAGTAGTTTAAAAATCTCACTGTGGCATAAAACATAAAATCTGCAGCAGGGGGACACAGAGAAAAGGGATAAACCCCCTCTGCAAAAACAATGCCCAGCAGAAATCCACATTTACAAACTGACTTGCAGGCAGTTGCACAAGGGAGCTGGGGTTCATATCTCCCAGTACATTTTTGTTCAGCTGAGGCTTTCTTACAGACATGAGCTCCACTGCAATTGGCTTTGAAGTCCTGTGCACACCTGCATAGATTACGAAGAAGGGAAGGCAGGTCCCTCCACACCCAAACTGTAAATTAACAATGCAACATGTCAAGTTAAGATATGCCCTCCGGCACCTTATTTAAGGTCAGACCAATGGCTGGCAATCTCCTGATACACTTAACCCTTTCCCTGGAATTCACACCCAGTTTTCCAACTCCTGAAAGAAGAAAACAAATTTATAAGAGTAAATGTGTGGGTTTTTTTAAAAATGTATCAGTTCAAATTTGGGCCATCTGTTTTAATCCAAAACAGGAACTGAATTTTTTCTAGACAAAACAGAAGAAAGTTACCACTGTACTGATTTGACTTTTGTAGAGTGCTTTGTACAGCAATAGCTTTGGCTTGTAAATGTGTCGCAGGTTGAAGAGAGGCAGTCTTTGCCTTTCCATTTCATCTGTTACTCCTGGAAGAACTTCTTTATTTTGCCAAAATGCTTCAGGAGGTTCTACTCTTCCACCAGAGAAGTGTGTCACCAGTAACTACAGCTTTGAAAAGGACTTTTAAATGAACTAAGAACAAGTATAGTCACCCAAACTGCAAGACTTCCTAGGCTTACTGTACTCTCTTTCCTTACTTCCTCCACTTTGTCATGGTGGCTCAGTAATCAATCACACTCATCATGTCCCATCACTTCAAACCTTATCGTAGGTGACAACTAACTCCTGTCCCATCTGTAATGTTAGCCTTCTCCTGACCTAACCTCCTCTTGACCCTATCTCATGTCACAGATCGTACAGCTGTGGGGAGCACGGATGTGGAAATAGAGGACCCTGCTGAACCCCTTGATGTGATTTCTGCAGGGGAGAGCCCAGTGCCTGCCGCGACTCCATGCTCCAGCACCATCTTTATTTGACAAGCTTGCACACAAGCAGACATAGAGGCACAGAGCTGAGGTACTGAGGGGCTGCTGGGGTTGGGCAAAGGTGTATCTCACCTCGCTTTAGCCACCAGCACAAGGCCACCCACCCACTTACAGAGAGGCGCAGGGCACACTGACTTGGTGCAGCCATCTCCATGTGTCCCACCTGCTGTTCCAGGGAGCTCCTGCAGCCCACTCTGGTTTGTGGTGCTCCCTGGTGGCATCCCAACACCCTCCACCCTGAAGGTGAGAGGCTGGAGGCATTTAGGTTGGGCTGCCATTTTACAGTATAGACCTGGTCCAAACCATCATTGTCCCAGAGGTGGTAACACCGAAGAGTAGAGCTGAGCCAGAGAGGGACCAGACTGCAGTTCATCCCCTGAAGCACCAAAAATCAGTGATGATTTTTGCACCCAGGTGCTGGTTCTTACAGTAAGACTTTACATACTCCTGACCAGTGATTAGAAAAATCATCCAGGTATCCAGCTGTACTACTGGAAAACTGTGCTCGTCTGCCTCCTGCCAGCAACAAATGATTCAACTGCCAGGTGCTAGAAGGTTCTTCATTTGAGACTGGTGCAGATAAAAGCCAAGAGCTGCATCCTACATATTAAAATATGTTTTTCAAATCTTAATTGGAATTTTCACATTTGGATATTCTTTGACTGTTTGGTTTTGGAGGAAAAATAAATTAAGAAATGGACTTTATTTTATGTGCCTTTTTCTATCTCACACATATATCTCCTTCCTAGTCACAGCCCATGAGGAAGGGATCCAACCATGTTTTCCAGAAAGTAGGACCAGTCTAATAAAATGCAAAAAGCTGGTTTTCAGAAGTTCCTTCTCTTGGTTGAAAACAACTGTAACTCTGATAAACATTGTTTCTTCATGTGTCTGTTTTAGGTGGTTTAGTTGAAGTATCTAACTCCAAGCACTTTGGTGCATACCTTTATCTGCATCAGAAGGAGCTGAATATAGTAGGAGACAAGGAAAAAAAGGAAGGAAAAAAAGATTAAGGAATGGCAACCACCAGCAGTATTAAAGAATGTGAAGGGGAAAAGGAGTGAGAAATAGGACCCAGTTTCATCAGGTGAAAGCTGAACTGTGTCTTTCATTCATAGGTAACCAGACAACAGAGCAAACCATCAGATTGCCCAAGGAGTGTATGAACTGGAATAAGGAAAAAACAGAGCTGATTAATAGGAAGGATGTAAAGAAGGACCACTGCAATGCAATGGTGGTGTCTTCAGTGCTTTTAAGATGATCTTGAATTCCAGGATGCTTCTCCACTCAAGGAACTCTGAATTCAGGTGTAGATTTTTTGTTTGATTGTTCGTTTTCCTCTTGCAATCATGCAGCCAAGCTAACAGGAGCAGTCAATGCTGTAAGACACTCTGTTGCACCCCAGAATGTTATCACTGTTGGGGAGTAGATTATATAGGGAAATGTGATCAGAATCTTTTCAAAAAGGAGGCAAGTGAGCAGGCCCCTAGATCATCCTGGGACTTACCTCATGTCTAAGATGCTATTCCAGGCACTCTGTCTCCTGTGTCCTATTAAAAAATAAATAAAGCAGTTTCCATTTATAAAACGTACACAAGGTATGTAAAGGAGAACACACAACACAAACACCCCACCACTCCTAGGGAAATCACAAATAACAAGAGACTAACAAGGTCCCACACCCAGAGTGTGAGATCAAAAGGAAAAGGGCCCAGATAGGGAAATTTTGGTATCTAGATCAAAAATCAGCAAGACAATAACTTGTTGATTGTTACCTAATAAATTTCTCAAGACTAGGACAAGAAAGTATCCCAAAATCTGCTTCTAAGAGGCCAGGATGGGGAATGACATTCCAGATGTTTCCAGTGGATTGAAGCTATCAGTTGTCCTTCATGGGGTGTTAAGTGGATTTTTAGGATTTTTAATGAGCACACCTTAAGCTCAACAACAGATTTAAAAGGATGTGCACATAAGATTCAAAACAAAATGTAAAATGGGTGGATGGATATGAATAACAGAATAGAATTAAAGTAATCAGCAGTGCCCAAGTGCTCTTCATGGTCAAAAAATCACTTTTGGAAAACATGCCAAATAATGCCAGCACCTGACCTTAACCACATTGTTTTCCCTGCTTTCTGCTCTGCTTTTCACTTTTTATCTCAAGAGCCCTCTATCATCAACATCTTAAGAATCCAAACCTCTCAACTCCCTCAATGAGAGAATTTAATGCATTAGCCATAATAAGCAGAACACTGAAATGACTGACTGCCCTGATATTGATTTTCTCATGTTAGTAACATAGAGAATGCAACCAACACATATAAATGAATTACTTTCATTTCAAAGGAAAGGGCAACTAGATCTAATCTCAAAGTGACTGAAAATAGCACTAGGGAGTGTCTCACTTATTGTAATTCACTGAATTCACACCACTTTGGCTCAACTCGTAGAGAAACAAAGATCTTCTGAAAGTATTAGGGAATTTGAACCTCTGGGAGGAGCAGCAATCAGTTCTCCCCTGAGCTAATCTTAAGGGCAGAGTTCCTATACACTCAGTAAAGAGGTACTTCATTAATTCTGTGAAATATTGACATGTAAACTGAGCAAAGTGTAATTACTTGCCCTTGAAGGCCATTGCAAGTAAAGGCTTGGACTTCCCACTGCCAGGAGTTCGTGTTCCCTTCAAATATGTCATGAATCTAATTGACCTGTTATCTCAGAGGTACAAAACCAATATGTTTTTATAAAACCTTGGTTCAGAGGAAGAGAGTTTTGGGTCTGTTTTGGGTTCCACTGGGCTCCTAAACCTCCTTACTTCCATTTTCACTCCTGAGCAAGTTTCCACTCTTTCTCACACTTCCAGATATAAATAATCCAGTGTTTAAAAAACTCTTCCTATTACACACACACTGAGAAATCAACTGGCAGGTGCCCTCCTTGTCCTACAAACATCTCTATACTGTGTTTTAGTCACTGGCCAAATCTCATGCAGCTGCCTCCAGAAAACTAATTTCTGCCACCATTCTGACTCTCAGCAGCTTAGCAGTGGGCATTCACATCCCTTCCTTCACATTTGAACAGAATTACCCTGCTGATCTTCTTGTTCTTCTCCGAGCCTCTCTGACCACGTAGCCAGGGGTTGCTGTAGAGTTAATATTGCAGGGTCTGGTATTGCTCATCAATACTGCAGATATGCCCATGTGCCCTGGCAAAGATCAGGACTTACTGGGCCAAGGAACAGCGCCTGCCTACAAAGCCTAAAGTCTAAACACACAGTGCAAGCAAAAGCAGAGCTCCCATTTCCCTTTGACAGGCGGGAGGGGATGCCACCTCCCTCTGACCATCCCCTCCACTCCCATGGAGCTCTGATGATCAGGTTCTGCTCCATGGGGCTTTCCTGCAAGATCCCCCATCTCCTCTGGCAAGGAGAAATCCCACATTCTTTGGGGATCTCCCATGACACAGTTGTGAGTTTCTTGCTGCACAGCTTCCATACCTACCAAGGGCTAACCCCTGCCCACATCACACCCACACAGCCCCCACCAAATCATTGCAGCCTCCCTACACACCCATGTATACACACACACAGACACACAGGCATGGCATTCTGCTTGGCCCTAGGAAAACTCAGAACTGCCAACTTTGCCCTCGGGCAACAAAATTTCCTCACACACTGCACCCCAGACTGAAACTGCATCTGCAGCCAGGTCCCCCAGCACTCGCTTCTCAAGGGTATCCACAGCGGCTTTTTCTCTCACTGCAATATGATCTGATTCACACTCAGAGCTGTGTGATGTGACACACACCCTTGAATTCACCCATGTTATATTTAACGCTGGAAACAGTCCAGTTTCCTCAGGTCCATGTGTGGAATGCAAAAGTGAGCTTCCCTTTGCTGATTGTGGCGATGGCGCCACACTACTTGAGGTCACCACCCAAGCTTGGCCGCACAAGTTCTGCCCTCTTCAAGGCAGAATCAACTCTCCATGTCTATCAGCATCCCACCTAACTCTGGCCACTGCCATAATGGCAGACAGCTTTTAAATGAGTCTAGAAAATTCAAGTAAAAGAAAAAAAGAGAGATAGATATGAAGTGACTGATGAAGAAAGCCAGAAGAGCATTTACCTCTGGGGGCTTGGTGGTAGTCCCAAGTTATGAGAGCATGTTCATATCAGTTGCTCTGAAGATAAGACAAAACAAATATTAAATTGCAATATAATTAAGGTTAGCTGAGCATAACTTTAGAATTTATTTCCATAGGATAAATCATGAGTGCTGGCAAGTTAAGATGTCCTTAAAAATAGAAAACTACACTAATTTAACCCTCATACTGCTATAACACTTCCTCTGGGATTTCCCAGATGGAAATATGTGTGAATGAGTTCTGTAGACCATGTGTTACAAACCTAGCATTTCAAGAAGTGTTCAGACTGACTCTGAAAATTTTCTGCGTAAAAGATCTGTGGATGTTCAATAGATCTGGAAGCTCTGGAACATGCTTGGCTTAGCATGCTTGCTCAATTCTGTTGAATAACATGGATGAGCATGGCAAATCTATAATCCTGGACACTTCAGATTTACCGTACTAGAGATTCACACAAGCAGAACAACGCTATCTGAAATCCACAGGACCTCCAGACTGGCTGTGCACATACTGGGCAGCCAATCTTTGCATGCACTGTAGAAACAGTGCAGGTTTCCAGATTTATGTCAGCTCAGGCAAGGATCTATTATGCAGTCACTGAGCAGGGCTTCCCACTGGCTGGAAACCCTGGGCCTGTGTAAAAACCCTGAGGCTCTGTCTAGGAGCACATCTGCAAGGAAAATGGGGTATTTTCGGGGGCACTCAGATCTGGGGGGGTTCTGTGTTGGCCCCATGGCAAAAAAAACGTTTGCTTCTGTCCACTTGGCCTCTGACACACAGATGCTTGCTTCTTCAGCTAGCCCGTGCCTGGTGTCAGTATCCAGAAGGTTGTGCTTGTTTGTTTGTACTAGTCCAGATGACGAGCCCATACAATGCTAATTATATGCCGTAGATACCTGTTAAGGCCATTTTGATGTGTGCCTTTATAATTTAAAGGGTCAAGTGCAGTGAGTTGTATGTAAATGAAGTTTGGCTTAGTGTCACAGCATCTGTAAAGGACACAAGAGAGTCAAATAAACCAGGGAGCCCTTTTCTTCTCTGCATTACTGCAGAGGACGCAGGCAAAGCGGAGGCTGGTGCTGCCTGCTGACAGGAAACAGGGGTTTGTTAGCACAGCCAGAGGCACTGCCCTAAAGGAGAGCGTACCTGCCAGGAGCAGGGTGGAGCCGGAGCCTCTCTCTGCCAAACCCCAGCCAGAAGGTTGGGATTGGCACTGAAGGGAATGCCAGCAGCAGTCCTGGAGGGAGGGAAAGGCTGCACACAAGCTCTCCCATCCCAAATCCCTGGGGCCAGCTTCCCACCCAACATCACTGCCTGCTACTCAGAGGATAAACTCAAGAAGAAATGTGCATGAAGGGAAAACCAAGAAAAGACTGAAAGTGGCCAGGGAAATAAAGTTCATTGTACCTATGGCGAAGATCCCAGAGCTATGTAGTTTCCTATGAGGTAACACGTGTGATACCACAGCTTCAATCCATGAACAAAAAAAGGGGTATTATTTTGCCCACTGCAACTTGAGTTATGATGCCTAATGAAGGCAAAAGCCTGGCAGGATTTTTAAAAGGACCTGAAACTGCCTTGAACAGTGATGGATCCAGAGCTGCCTTCTTGTACACTCACCTCATGTCACAAAACATCGATGATGGAGACAACAAAGGAGTTTTTCCGAGGGTCTGTTATTCTTGTGTGTCCTTTCTTCCAAACTCTTCCATCTTTCCACATTAATATTAGTCACATCTGTAAACTGACACCAAACTGAAGCAGAAATTATATTTCTTCTCTATTAGTTTGGATGTTGATCTGAGGGGGTGGAGGGGGTGACACAAGTTAACAGAGGCCTGAGATTTTTAACTCTAATGACTTTCATGAAGATATTCCTGAGTTGCACATACAATGTGCTTAGTCACCTCTTGGCAAAGTTTTGCTTTCACAGACACCAGCTTGCCACAGCTGGCGGTAATTGGTGATGCTCAGGACAGTTCCTACAGTGGAGTAGGTGCCTGCTGGTGCAAATTACTGGTTCCCCCTTCAGATGGTCATTCCTGATCATCAGGAAAAAGTTGTTTTGGGGAAAGATAAAATTTCACCTTTTAAACTGGCCTGTCTATAAACCTGAATGAATTTATATGAAAGAAAGAGGTCTCTGGAAATCCAGAAAGTGCAGTGCCAGATTGAGGAGTCAACCCACTGCCTGTCACCACTGCAGGCAGGCATGATACAGGAGGTGTTTCATAAACCAGACATGGCTGTGGAAAGCCCCAGAGTTCTTCCAGTGCTTTGCTGGATGAGCAAACCCTTAGTTAAGTGCCACAGAGTGTGGCTCACCCACTGGAGAAGCCACCCTTCTCTTCCCTCCCTGCTTTCCTTCAGGCCAGAGATACCTCCAGGGATTAGATCATCCCTTGGTGTCAGGCTTTGCGCTGTGCTTGGTTGCCAGCCATGGGCGGGTATGTTATTAGCCAGATTTACATGTCTAAAACATCGTTTGTGCAACCACCCCAGGGCATGGCTATGAAGCACTCAGGATGAAAATCTGAAAAAGAAGTTCAAGAAGCAGAAAAATAGTGTCTGTGTTGATGCACTCCTACAAGCAAGTCAAATCTACTATTTACCACCAGAATTACTAGAGAATGTGTTTGCTATTGAATGCTACTTTAGTTGCTTCATGTTGCCCTACTAGACGCAGTATGCACTTGGTATTTTTCTCTAAAAAGCAAAAAAATGAAGAGTCCCACACTAAGGGGCACACCTCCAGGGTACCTGCAATAGGCGTTAAATCAAGGCGACTTCACAAGCCATGATCATACAGGAGTTATTTATCTATTTAATTTGGGGCTTGCAGGCCGTCACTCTGTCTGTGTTCAAAGCACATCTCTCTGTGGCACTAGGATGCTGCTGTCCCCATAGAGTAATAAAATCACAAGGAACTCCAGAAGCACTGATAAACTATGAACCGAGCCTCAGAGGAATGTAACGTATTACAAGCAGGTGACATGGTATGAACCTGTTTTAGACATTTTCATAATGAAAAAAAGGACTCTGTTTTAAAGGATTCTACTCACACTTTTCATTACCAACACAAAATTAATGGCCACAGCCAAATATTGTTGGGGAAACTATGCATGGGAGTGTAGGACTAGTGGAAGGCAGTTTCGAGCCATATCAATACCATACCACCAGAGCAGGAGTAAAACAGCCAAGTTGAAATAGTGCCCAAAATCTGTCCTCCTAGTGAGCTGCTTCTAAGTCAGTTGTCATAGGAGGAGCTGTGCCTTTCTCCTCCTATAGCACTGGGGAGGAATAAAGAACCAGGGCTGCAGCACTCAAGGGAAGAAAGTGGAATGTTGTGGAATCTAGAAAAAAGTACAGAACCAATAAATTTTCGCATGGCTTTTGAGGCATTGGGCTGGCAAGGTCAGTTCAGATCTCCGGCTGTTTTGCTGCACCCATTTGCGCACATTCGCTTCTCCTCAGCCGCTGTCGCTCCACGGGAGTGATGAGGAGCTCACACACTGCCTGTGCAACCACACCATCACCGCTTTGTAATCCTACACCTGGTGCAGCCCAGTTTACCTGATTGCATCACTTTTGTTCACACTAAGTGTTCATTGTGAAACTCTCTCAAGACAGGAAAAACTAGATAACAGGGAAGAGCTCCTCTGTGGAGATTGCCACAGATGATGCCTGTTTTCATTGTTTAAGAAATCTGCATGATATCCAAAATGATCAAAAGTTTCCCTGAGATGTCCTAAGCATGCCATAATTTTTCACAGCTAAGATGTGCAAGGAATAATAAAACCAGACTTTATTTCAGTTTGCATTCACAAAATGTACACAAAGAATCCAATCAGGACAGAGAGCAACACGCCCCACCATATCTGAAAAATCACAAGTAACAAGAGCCAGATTTTTAAAAACGGTTTCGGAATAAATCAATTGTATAAGAAAAAAAATTATTTAAAGCAATTCGCAGGAGTGGTGGGCATACCTGCTAAATTATTCCGATAAAAATCAACAACCCCACAGATCAATTCATGTTAAAATTCCTCCAGTCCCTACTAGTAAAATAAACAGACTCAGCCCACTCTTCATGCTTTAACAACTCTAACCATAACATGGGGCTATCCCCTTAGGTCATTTCTGTCCAAGACATCAGCCATTATCCCTCAACACAGCAGCACAGTTCCAGCCCTGATTCCTCTCTTCTTTATTTTATCCATCCACATATCCTCTCCTCCTTCCACCCTGGATTGCATTGGCAGGTGTAGAGCAGAGGGTGGCAACTTGCCTTCCCACCTGCAGAGAGAGAATATTAATCCCTTCCTGTTCCATGGAAATGTGGAAGCTGCCTACCATCCTGCAAGCAAAATCTGAGTTTATTTTCAAAATAGTACTTTCTTGAAGTTTGGTGTTCCAGGTTTAGGAAAGGCCTTGATTTGATTATGTCTCACACTGTGTTCCTTAATTACCCCAAATTATGAAGCTGTGATCCAGAAAACGCACAGTGGTTGATATCACCATGTAGAATAATCTGCTCCAAAATGTTCTTAGACCTACATCCACACACATCCCTAAGACTAATTAATTGATTAATTAGATCAAAACAAAACTTTCTGGTAGCAAATATATGTTGTTAATTGAATAAAAATAAACTACTGAAAATAAAGTTATAACCTTTGCATTCTGCTAACACTTTAAAAGCCTACATGTAGTACTAAATACAGAACTATTTGTCTAACATATTTCCTATAAAATATACTAACATATTTTATTCACCTGGATTCTGTTGGTTTAAAATAACAAAACTATTCCTTTATAAAGTCCCTTTATGGACTCATTATATGGGCCATATATTACAGTTTTCTCTCTGCTTTAGTAGTGTAAAATTTCTAGATTTACACAGCTAAATCAATGACAATGTACAATTTAGGACTCTGATTATCTACAGATGATTTAAAATTCTGAATTGTAATTTGCCTCACCAATTCAATGCAATAACTTCTTGTTAAGCATCTGCATACAGGCTGTGACTTGTAAACTTGCACAGAGCAGATGATGGCCATTTTATTAAATCACTAAGAATTGACAGTATGTGATGGAGAGCTTTGATGTAATTTGTATTAAATGTCATTCTTGATAGGAGACAGTATTTTTATTAAGTAGAATATTTTTGTTGTGTCTATGTAAAGTACTATTACAAAACATAACAAACCAACAAAGCTATGCCAGCAGAAGGGATACTGTTGAAACACATTTCTAATTCCTTGAAGAGTCATGTTTTATTGTTATTTAAGAGCATATATTTGTAGAATTAGGACTGTTTTGAAACCACACCTAGCAACAGTTCAAGGAATTAATTTGTTGAGCAAAAACTTTACTTATACTCATTGCATAATTTCTCTAAATTTTCAACATGAAAAGGTTTTGCAGTAAAATGTAGCTAAGTTTACTACTTAGATAGCTGAAATTTGCTGCTCTTTATCCTTAGTTACAGCACTGACCTCAGGCAGCCCCAGAAAAATGTCAATGGAGAACTGCAGCCAACAAACCACTAAAGCTCCATCCTGTCCTGTGAATGTCCCATTGATTTCAGCAGTGTGGGACCCATCTGAAAAGCTTTGATGAAAAATGGTCGTGTGCAGTTCCACTCTAGGATTCCTCTTTTAATTATGCCATCCTTAAAAATTGTTAGTGCCAGCAGCAGTGTACACTGACCTAGGGTTTGCCCCAAGTCTCTTTTTCCAGCAACACTAAGGAAAGCCTTCTGCTCTCTTTCACGTGCTTTCCATGCAGAAAGTTTAGCCTGTAAAACACACCTTCCTCTGTGGTGTCCTAATGCTTTAAAAATTATAAACCACTACAAACTTCCACCTAACAGAAGAGCTGCCATTGACTTTTATAGGAATAAGACTGGCACTTCATTAGTGCAGTGCAGATGGCTTTTAATATCTTTCCAGGACAGAAGAGAGCTCTATCAGCATATATGGGACATTATTGTCAGTTGTGTGTGAAGAGGCAAGTGAGTCTATTGCAAACTGTCCTTTGATGATTTATGATCCAGATGGATTTCAGGAATATAATTTCCTTAACAAGTACTGAGCCACCTCTTTGATATGTTTTCTCTGACTAATGACAAGTCTCCGATGACGTTCATCATACTCCACTAACCCTTCTCAAATTGTGGATTGTGACTCCTTTGAAGACCTGAAAGCATTCAAAAGAGGCCATGTAACATGAGCAAAAGCAGAGTTAGTCAGCTCAGTTTTTCCAGGTGAAGTGTTGTGTTTAGTGGCTACTGGCACTCACACCAGCCCAGGAACTATGATCTTCTCATTGCTTATAATTGGCAGACATTAGTTTGGTCCCTTCAGCACATGGGCATGATTGTTTACACTTGCAAGCAGTAATTACCAGCAATTCTCATTACCCCATCCTAAAAGAACTAACCTCCTACCAGTTCAGGAGGTTGTACACAAGATGGATAAACCAGAGAAGGTCACATTTTCAGAAATTGATGTATAATGCTCAAAGGAGAACAGACAATAAACTGATTCCTAATTTTTAAAGAGGTAAATAATATGTGGGCTTGAAACTCCAGAACAGAGAGAAGAGGCAGAACATTCACCTGCCCTTTACACCTGCAGAAAAACTTACTTTTAGGAGACAAGTGCACTGTATGAGTTAGGAAGGTGGAAAACTGATAAAAAAAGAGCAACTGAAAATGGAGACTCAAAGAACACTCATAAAAATCTAGATGTTGAGAACAAAATTAGTCATGAGCTCAAAGAACACAAAAAGAAGAAAAACATAATTGCCTAATCATCAGCACCAAGAGCTGGATAACAGATGAGAGGGACTGGAGTTACACAACTACAAGCAATGTGACAGTGTTATAGAACCCGGCATGATGAGTATGTTAAAGCAAATTGCAAGGATCTGCGTAGACATGGGAAGCAGGGGAGATGGCCTTGCACATCATGGAAGCTGCATCACTGTGTGTATGCAGCTCAGAAACACTCATAGCTAAAAAGTTTGGTAAAGATCTGCTCGTTCAGTTTGTGTGTTCAGCCTGGCCACTGCAGGCTCTTTGCAACCAAGCTGCTCTCTTTGCAGACCTCTTAAAGGTGTGCCCTCCTACCACCAATATACAAGTTGCTGGAGCTAGGGGAGAAAATTATTTTGAAAGGTTATTAATTAATACTGTGACTTATGAAGTTCAAGGTAAGTGAAGAGATGGTCTGTTTTGCTGACTGTCAAATCAAATCAGCTAGCTAGAGGACTAGATCCATAATGAGCTAACTGTGGTGCCACAGTAAAAAAAAATGCATTATCACTCACGTCTTCTAGCTGAATGAAGCAGGCTGAAAGTCTTCTGTTGCCACTAAATAAATGCAAAAGTACAAGTAATTTCCTAATTTCAAAATTAACTGTCTCTAATACAAGATAAACCTATACCAAAACCGGATTGAAGATAGTTTGATGACAAAACTGTATTTTTGGCACAGGGGATTATATACAATGAGTTCCATGTAAAGACTGTGAAGTCCAAACCAGTAATCTAATCAGTTTGTGATTCAAAAGGACAAATGAGTAAATGATTCCATGAAATTTTTGAGAAACTGAAGTAGATGTTCAATAAGTCCAGGTTTCAAAGCGCCAAGGGCAACCATTCTTTCCTTCCTAGGAAGGGAATATGAGGGCAGTATTACATTAACTGCTATGAAAGAAAAAGGAAACTGATAATAATTATTACCAACTAGAAGATAGGGACTAACACAGAAATAAAAGTACAATGACCCAAAAATAGTATGTTCTGAAGAAGGAAAATCTTCTATAATGGATAGATTCTACAGTGTCTCTAAAACATATTGTGAGATAGAATGGTAAAATTATCAGCAGTATACAAAATGTAGAAGTGTTAACTAAATCCTTCTATTCTGTGCTGGGAATCATCCGAGTCAGTATACAGTCATATAAGGTAGTGATGAAAAGTGAAGCCTTGAAGCTCTATCAGTCCCCTTATTTGGCAGAACAACAGAATTCAAGTGCCAAACTTTCATTCATATCTCAAAATCATGTAAATTAACTCAAAAATTCAAATATTATGAATCTGTTGGGATCGTCTATCTTGCCCTCCTACATAGCATAGTCCACAGGATTTGCATGAATCCCATCTCAAACTACAGAACATCTACAAGGAATACACCTTCTTGTAAGAGTACAACTATGAAACTGAGATGTTCGTTCATATTCATTCATTGTTCTGATTTAGCTTCTGGCCATCAGAGTCTCCCACATATCTGCACTGTTCACAGACTACAGTCAGGTCCCTCCTTTACCTTCTCCCCAGTGAAATATGAACATCATAAGGCACATTTTGCCATTTCTCAAGACTTTGCACCCTTGCTAATGGAGTAGCATTCTTTGTGTCCAGTGAATACTCAGGCTGAACACTGAACACCAGTAATTGTTATACCGCTGCTAAGCATGAGACTAACAGCAGCGTCTGCATGAGAAAACTAAATGTGGATGCCTGTACGGGTACACATTTGTTCACACTATGTCATGGTTAGTTCTACAGCACATTTTGGGAATATGTGAACCAGCCCTTCATCAGCCAGTGCCTTAGCATTGTTTGAGGGGTAGCTTGGGGCAAGTTGCTCAAGTATGGGTGAGGCCACTTTGCGCAGTGGAGTCCAGGTGTATGGAGGCAAGTTGTGCTACTTCAATTGTCCAGAAAGACAGAGAACTGAACCTGGCCCACTTTACTGATTAGCATAGATAATGGCTTTATAAACTTCTCTAATCAATTTCCTCATATTTCTAAGTTCAAGGGTTACAGAAGTTTGTTTTTCAGTGACCCAAACCACCAACTCATGCTCAGACGGTTATTCACCGTATTTACCATGTCCCTCTGAACATCACTCTTCCCCAGCCTGGATTTGTCCATGCCATCTGTATGACCTAAGATTTTTGTTTTCTCTCCAATTACTTTGTATTCATCCATGTTAAAACAAGCAATCAAGTGTCACTTGAATTATAATACTACCACTCTGACATTTGTTAATTTCTTCAGCATTAACACCCTCTGAAAATTCCATTTGCAGTTGTTCTGTATATATATATATATATATTTGGGGAAAGTACTGAACGTCACAGAGAGAAGAACAATTTATCAAAAAAACCTTGGTATAACAAATCTCTTTAAGGAAGAGGAACTTTCACACTAAATACTCGACTATGCAAGTTTCCACCTGTGGAGACCTTGCAAACTCAGGTGAACAAGACCCCAAGCAACTTAATCTGCTGACACTGGTACTGCTTTGAGCAAGGGGCTGGACTATATGACCTGCAGAGGTACCTTCCAATCCAAATGATTGTGTGATGAATTCTCCATTTGCTTTCCAAGACCTGTCAGCTGGCCAGCTTTCAATCAATGTAACACATGCTGTGTTAATTTTATATTGCTTGGCATTCTTAACTGCTGTCTCATGTGATGTTAGGTCAAATTTGGTCATTTCCACCATGCTTATCGAACTAATTTACCATTTGACCAAAAAAAAGGTGACAAATAAGATTTCCAGTTCTATACTATATCCCAATACAGTAATGATGACTAGCATTAATTACATTTTTCTCCTTTATTTTTTCATTAATCTGGCTCTAATGAGGTCATCATTCTTTTGCCCACGATTCACAACAGGCCTCAGTCTATCTACCAAAACTTATTCTGGATTTCCAACTCTCCCGGAATTTCAGGAATCCCTGAACACGTGAGCAATTAGCCACACTTCAGAACGACTCTGCTAAGCCATTTGAATGCACTTGTCCGGGCGGCTTGTTTTCAATGTTTAACTTGTCCTGCAGTTCGTGGCAGCACGGATGTGTTTCCCCGCAGCCTGAACGCCGCTCCCGCCACGCTCGCAGCTGAGGTGTCCATGGAGCCCTCCGGGCTGGGGCCGGGCCGGGGCTGGCTCTGGGCGGGGGTGTGTCCCATCCCGCCCTCCTCTTTCCCCATTCCGGCCTTTCTCCCCTTCCCCTCTTTCTCCCGGTTCCCCCATCTCCTCCGCTCCCCGCCCCCGTCACCCGGTCAGACCTGGCCCGGAGCGCGGTGCGGAGCCGCGGGCAGCGGGAGCGGCCGTTGTTCGCCGCCGCGGCCCCGTTAATCCCCGCGCGGTTCCGTTCCAGGCGCGGGGCACCCCATGAAGCCGCATCGCCTGGCGCTCACCCACAGCCTGGTGCTGCACTATGGCCTCTACAAGAAGATGATCGTAAGCCACGCGTGTCCGGGGCCGCAGCCCCCCCCGNTGCCTCCCCCGGCAGCCCCGCCCGGCCCCTCTCAGCCCGGGCTCGCCCACCCGCGGCGACGAGAGCAGCGTGCCTTCCTCTGCTGAAGAGCTTCAGCGGGGAAACAGCACTAACTGGGGGACTTCCTGCTCTTTCTGTAGCTGAAACCCTTGTCAGGGCGATTGAGAACGACTTATCCACAGCAACTTGGTGTTAACATGCATATCAAAAAGTCCCATTTGTCATGCATAGCCCAAATCTTATCTGTTTTGCTGGCCAGTACAATGTAAATAAATTCCAGGAATTCTCACTTTTTTTTCTTGCCTATTCTGTTTTTGAGTCAACAAGACATTGGCTTTTGTCCACTGTCTCCACACACTTCCACACACTTTGTATTTGTCAGTACCTATGGCATATCCAGAGCCAACGCCCCTCTTTCCATCTACGCCATCTGCCAGTATAGGCAGCGGACTGATATTCCCAAACATCACAAACTGACACCCTGAGAAAGGACGACTGATATTTCTGTCTTTAGCGTTGCAGTAAAGAGAAGATAGATCTTTTCAGTGTTTTTTTTCTTCTGCCAAATGCCAGTCAGTTTTGAAAGAAAGCTTAGTAGCCAGAATTGCATTTTGATAATAAATTTAAAAATTACAATCATCATGCCAATTTGAAGCTTGTAAGAAAACTTGTAACTATGTCTCACTACCAGCTGCAAAATCTGCTTTAATTTTTTCACTGTCAATCCTATGGGCTTTCCTATGTCAAACAGTTCTGCCTTTTGGTCTCCAGACAGTGTGTTTCGAATCCCAGTTACCACACAAAAAAATGAGCTGATTTTGTGTATCAGCACTCATCGTCTGTCATCTACTGGGAGAGAAAATGTACCCAAACCACTCTGATTTTAGTTGTTATTTGGATACAAGGCCACCCTCCCGAACACTGCTCTTAGGCTCTCCTGATCATAAGAGAAGGGACGGGGGAGGGGAAGCCATGGGGAGTTTTCTCTCTCCCCTGCTCTACATACCACCAGAAGTTAGGTGTGCTTATTACCAAGTTCCTTTTGCCTGAGATGTCTTTCACAAACAGTACTTAAAGGCATATGATGAATCCAAGGAGGATACGCATCATTCACAGACCCTGCAGCCATGGCTCCCTTAATAAATCATTACTTTTGGCACTAGGACATCAATCCTCCCCTCCCTAAGAGACAGTGAGGTGCCCTACCCTATATAGCCTATCTCCCATCTCATTAGGTTTCTTTGCCACAGCAGAAACCTTCAGACTGAAATGTAGCCCTTTCATTTGTGAGGATAGATTCAGTATTGTCTTCAGAAGCAGAAATGCTGGAGTTTCATGAGAAATCTTGTATTTATGACATTGTGTGGAGCAATATTGACTGGCTAACAATAGCCCTGCTTCTGCCAAATAAAGGTATGTGGGATGACCAAGAGATTACAGGATGGACCTGGTAATCAGCCAACTTCAAGTGAGTAAGTGGCCATATACACTTATTATCCAAGGCCCTATCCTGCAAGAACTTCAACGTATCCAGAAGAGTCGATCAGGTCCTGTTGAAATCAGGTTATGTCAATAGTAATAATGGTGATATAAAGGTGGAACAAGCAGGAAGAAACAAACTCTGCCCAAAGGCTTACAAAGGCACAATCCAGGCATGGGGATCTGATTAGATGAGCACAGGAAAGCATCAAAGATAGAAATGGATCTTCAGAGAGAGAAGAGAGACAGATGGTCCTGTTTCAGATGGGACCTGTGAGAGCTTCTAGCCATTCCCTCCACTTTCAGACACATCCTGTGTGGCTTAGGCAAAACACTAAGGGATAAATATGTAATATCTAGGTTTCATTCTCACCCATTGGCATGAAGGCACACAGTGTCTTTTACAAGTTCTTCATTTCCCCCGTAAGGAGATCAAAATGCCTGTGCAGCATGGGTGCAAAGATGCTGAACATGGCCTAGGAAATGCCAGGAGAGGGATGAGTAGTAAGTTAGACTTCTCCTAAAGCACCAGGACCCGAGTCCAGGCTGCAAACAGGTTCCTTCTTCCAGTCAGAGGCAAGCTAAACCAGGTCAGTGACTGTACACAGAAAGAGGAGGAGGAAATTGTAGGGGCAGAGAAGACACCCAGTAGCCCAACTGCGAGAGAACACACCCTGGAGGTGGAAGATTCAGGTTTGGATACCTTCTCTTCTGCCTGACTTAGAGCAGAGATTTAAGTTCTTTCTCCTTTTCTTCTGTCTCCTAAACAAGCAAACCACCCAGGCTCTCAGTGTCAATGGCACTACTTTGCACAGAATTTTTAAATGCTCTTTTGGCAGAGAGAAAAAGCTATGCTCTCACACCCTGGTGTGAGATCATGCCCAGAGAGCACTGATCTGGGATAAACACTCCAGTCCTCATCCAGTGAACATTTAGGTACTTTATACAAACTGAGACAGCTGAGGCCAAATACAGAATATCCTCTAGTCTATTGAATTATGTTCTTTTGTTACAAGAGAACTGGGTTTAGACCCAGAGGGATCAGGACTTGAATTTCTAGCAGCTCTGTATGAGGTTTTGCAGGTTTGGTTTTGTTTGTTTGGGGTTTTTCTCGTTTTCTCGTGATTTGGTAGAGGTGCAATGCAGAAGATGTGGTGTCTCAGATTGCATGTTCCAGGCAAGGTGGAGAGGAGACACTTGGAGCTGTGAATGCCCTCAGTAAGCAGGTATTAGCAGCTCAGACACATTTAGGAGGAAGGATTCTATGCATGATGACAGCAAAAATGTATGTGCATAATAGCCTTAACTTTTGTCATCATCAACACCAAAGGACATCAAGGGCCTCTCAAGCTAAGCAGACCTTGTGCAGGGTGTTCTGATGATCTGAGGAATATGCTAGCATCAGGTTAGTCAAATACCAGCCTAAATATTAGTCTAGCCCTTAGTCTCTGGAGTTCAACTCCACTGTGGTGCAGCAGTATCACTAAGACAAGGCTCCAGGCCATATCCACCTCCTATCCATCTTACTTGCCTGCAGAATTACCTCCAGGGCATGTTCTAGGGCAGGCCAGCTGGTACTCACAGGGATGAACTTAATGTGCACCCAAACACATTGAAGTGCACTCCAGGGCACGCTTATTCCCATGCAGTGCATGGCCCTGTGTGTCTGTGAAACCCCTGCCTAGCCCGTTTGCCCATGCAAACATATCCTGTGACCTTTAGCAGGTGGACAAGAACACCTGGAGCGAGACAGAAGTGTCTCTTGCCACAGGTGCAGATGGGACTTGTGAGCTGTCTGAGCTCAGGCCAACTGCAAGTGAGAGTGGAGAGCGAAGATGCTTTGCTGTCAGAGGATCATTGCTCCAGCCCGAGTCCATGCCCTGGGGGTAAAATACTCACAGCCCCTTTGCCTCTGCTCCACTTGCAGCAGCTGTGATCACCCCCCACCAGCAGCACCGACAGGATGAACACAGGAATGTGGGGGCCACTGTGGCCACAAAAACAGGGTATAAGCAGGAAACTGATCTGACAGAGCAAAAGTGGGAAAGTAGAAGCTGTTTTCTGGAAACACTTCTGAGAAGCACAGAATGGAGAATAAGGAGGAAGAAATGAACAATCACATCATTGCCAAATCCTAGCACAGCACAGCCACGAATCAGGTCCCAAAGAATCATAAGATTACAAAGCAAAATTACACTTTTGTTCTTTGTATTTTCCATCGGATTTTTGAGTCCCTAGGGTTCATATACAATCTTTTCCTCCATTAGAATAATCAGGATAAGTTTATGCCTAAATCACTTATCTCCAGAAAACGCGGTTGTAACGAGCAAACCAAACAGAACAAGAATGCCAAATGAAATGCTGAATTTTAGCTAAGAAAATTAAAATTCAAATGTATAGAATGGATAATTAGTGACATGGCTAATTGGTGACTTCCACAATCCGTTCTTCTCCTGTGAAACATAAGGTGATTCATATTTCTGTGAACTCCACGTCTGAAAAAAATGGAAAAAGAAACATTTGAATATTTGCAAACACTGCATTACTTTTCTTATCAATCAGGGTGCTAGTAAGAGAAATTTATTTGAAAAAATTTACCAAGTTTTTTGTCAATGTGTAAGGCATACAGATGAGGATGTTGTGGGAAAATGCAATTAACATTCATGTTGTCTTCTTCAGCAACATCTGCTGTTTTCATGTCCCTACATGTTAAAGTACTCTGCTCCTGTTTGGGAGATGGCCCCACAAATCACATAGCCAAAGCACAGATCTGAGAATTTTTATGAATGTGGGCAATCCAAATGCATAATTGACAGCTTACAGAAAATAAAATAAAGAGAGTTTTGTGTCTGTATTTACAGTGTAGTGAACAGGTGGGTTTCATATTGGGTGTCATATTTATCCAGGTAATAAATCACACCAAAATAAATCAAAGTCCAACTGAGCTGGAAATGGCCTTTTTTCTAACTCATTCTTCTTTAACATGAGTCTTTGTTCCCATTATGAAACTTCATATTTCTCAATTACTTTATCAATTTGCCAATCAAGTTTCACAGCAGTATAATAGCATCAGAAATCGAATCCAGCTAAAAAAAATTGAAAAGAATAGGATTTTAACAGTTAGTTACTGAAGTGTCAGCTCAAGTTCCTGCCGTTTTATCTAAGATTCAGATCCAAACCCTTTGTTTTTGTGTGGTATCCAATATAGACATACTACAATATTCCCAAGGGAACATAGAAGTCTCTGCTCTACTTACAGGTGAAATCTTTGTAACCTCCTAAACTAAAGGATTGTGTGGGCAAATCTTTTGGTCCCTTAAACATAGTGAAATAACCAGCTTCTCAAAGAGGCAGAAATTTTATTTTACTGTATTGCTACAAGTCTTCCACAGCATGACTGCTAGGTAGTCTTCCCCCATAGAGAACTGAAAAGAGAGTGAACTAACAAAGAGAGATTTATGGATAAAGCACATAAAATCTTTATGTACTGCAGTAAAGCTGAGGGCACGTTGCTGGCAGCATGGCTTTGCATACCTGTGTGCATTTGCAGGGAAATGGAGGTGCTTGTCCAGGGAGTCGGTGAGGAGCCACAGAGCAGCAGGACACCTCAGGTCAGGGATCCCTACACCTTTGTGCCTGTGTCACCCCACGAGCTGCTCCCTCAGCCCCGCTCAGCCTGGGGCAAGGCAGAGCTCATGCCCACCTGCCTGCAGAGGAGCACAAGGCTGATAGCCACAGCCACTGACCTCAATGACCCACCAGTGCAGACAGTGCCCCTTCTCCCTCACAGCTCTTTTACCTGTGAGGGACTTCAACATCTGACATTGTTATGCACCTGTGGTGCAAAAGTTTCTTGCAGCATCCTCACCTGGGAGACAGTCCCTTCTGCTAGGAGGTGACATGCTGGTGGTACCATCAGTCAGGCCAGCAGAGGAAATGTCTAAAAACTCATCTATATTCACACCAGCTCAAACTCACTTCCCTACACCCACGTGTCCCCTCTGCCTGTGAGAAGTCTTTCAGCTGCAGGAAACCACTCCAGCTTGCATTTGCCTCGGCTCTTTCCCAGCTAGTGCCCTTCCTGAGTGAACACAAACATGACTCAGCTTTTCCTTTGAAACAGAAGAAATTTGTTTCTCCTTGCAGTTCTACTTAGGTGTGCTATGACAGAACATAGATCTGTCTTTCACTTTGTTTAGAAGATGTGACACCCGTAGCAGTCATGAATTTAATTATATTTCAGTTGCAAGAGAATCTCAGTTAGGTTTTTTACATCTCTTCTGACCTCAGAAAGGCAACTTTAAATAGGCAGAGCATTCTTTAATATCACTGATTGTGGTTAGGTCTGACTTAGGTCCTCATAAAAGAAATTACTTCTTGTTGTCCAAAATGTTCATTTTGGCAGTTAAAAAATATCTCTTTGATACAGATATATATATATGTGTATATATATACATGTATATTGAATAAATATCATTGTATAATTGCATCATGAATTGTATAACTAACATTTGAATTTCATAATGAGGCTGCATAATGAATGTCTTGGTACATAAATATATATCATTATTCAAAATGTCTTTCATATACATACACCAACAGTAAAACTCAGTAATCCTTAATCAGAACGACCATGATGACATAAAAAGAAAGAATATATATTTGTAAAGGCAGAACTCTCCTAACTTGTGTCTCTCCAAAGAAAATCAGCTCTGATAGTCTTCATTTTTTTACTAACATAATAATGTTCATTATACCTTATACATGTTTCCTATGAGCTATTGCTTAAGGATTCATGTCTGTGCAATATCACGGCCACCTTGGCTTAGATAGCTCCTTTAAAACTATATAAGATATGTTTTATTTGCTTAGCTCAAAATCAGCACCCCTCACTGCTTTGATAAAATTTCCTCTTCTTGTGGGACTGATTTTTTTACCACAATTTGGTGATGGCCCTTTAAAAACACCTTGGAGCAGCAGAGGCAAGGAGGAGCTCACACTGCATGTAGCAATGGAACAAGTGGCACATTACAGTAATGAAGAGGGACATGTAGCTATTAGAAAAAGAGGGTGGATCCAACTCAGTTCAGCTCCCAGCCACAGCACTGCCTCACCTCCCAGCCTCTCTGCCCAGGGCAGGTCAGCACCTGCACCAGCTTCTGATTTAGCACACCTTTGGGTTCCTGGTCCTCTCTCGACCTCGTCAGCCACCCTCGAGAACCTGTTTGGGGTCACAGGTACCACAGAAAGGCAGAACTTGAAATGAAGTCCAGTGGGCAAAAGCATCTGCTGCTCAAACCGTTGCACAAAACCCAGTCCCCAGCTTTCATTAGGAACAGGTTAACTTTTATCCATCACTCCTTTCCTCTTCTGCCTTTTTCCTGCTTAGCCCATTCCCTCTCCTGTGTCAGTGACATGTCTTTTGTGTGTCACTTGGCTGAATACCAGTGGAATGTATTATACATGAAACATATGTAAGACATAGGGCCACCTTTCCTCTGCTCACCTTTCCTCCCTCATGGAGGAGGTTGTTTTATTTTCCTTCCTTGTTGTTCCGGGACCAGTAAGGGAAAAGAGCTGACAAAATGATATTTCAAAGATATAGTCCCAGTTAATAAAAATTGAATAAAACAAATAAAAATAAGCAAAAAGGAAATGTTCTTTTTTTCTACACTCTTTGTGATACTTCACTCACAGTGTCAAGGAGCAACACAGGGTTAGACTGGTGGGGTCTTTTTCCTGTACAACCTTGTTGTGGCAGGACAAGGCAATGTATCTGCCCTTATCCTGATACCAAAGAGCTGAAAAATACAGCCTTTACACTTAAGCTGTTACTGCTGGTATGAAAAAAGCTGTGTATATCTGGATTTGAAGCATATTGATTGGGATCACAAGTACCAGAAACCCATCTGCAAAGCACTGATATGGTGTAAACTCACTCTGACAATTCAGATACTACCAAAAAAATCCCTGCTGGGGCCACTTTGACTGGTACCTGCTGGCTTTATGCCTGACCCATTACCATGCCTGCCTGACCCCCTCTAGATTTTCACCAACCAGGCCAGCACAGAGAGGCAACACAAATGTGCTTGGGGTGATGACACAGAAATGTGATCCTGTGCCACACCTGATCTGAATCAAACATGTATTTCTGGGAGATCCAGTCAAACACGGATCCAGCGTTAGTAGTCATGGATTTACAGCC
Organism: Origma solitaria; assembly: GCA_013397895.1. Lineage (NCBI taxonomy): Eukaryota > Metazoa > Chordata > Aves > Passeriformes > Acanthizidae > Origma > Origma solitaria. Next base: position 811,458 of record VZRL01006732.1, read on the forward strand.
TGAGAGCTTTCCAGAGAAAAAACTACAGGCCCAGGACACAGTCACAGATTCATGGAAATTGAAGGCAAAACCAATCAGTGTTGCAAATGGCTTCTTCACATAATAAAGCCTTTAAAATCATGTTCTTTGAGAGCTATCAATTAAGTAATTTTTAATTCACTTAATGCAGTCGGGTTGTACTGTTGGCTACTTTTTTAAATCCATGTCATGGGGTAAAATGCTTTTCAGACATCTACAGTTGACTGGAGGAGCAAATTCTTCGCCCAGTTTCTAATTTGGAGGTGTAGTGGGGAGATATTGCTATCGAATTGAAATTTAACAACCATACAACTTCATACAAAATCATGCAACTAACCTTTCTGCTCACTATTTGCAGGTCACAGTAGCCCCTCTAAGACTTTAGCCAAGATCAAAGCAGTTTCCTGGTTCGATCTGGTGCAATTTTCAAGCGCTAGCACAGATCTTTGCAGATCGCTGCAAAACGTCTATGCACGCCGAGCTCCTACGCTGGCAGTTCAGAGAATCACTCCGACAACTTCCTAATGCTGTGGGGAGCGATGTTAGCAATATTTAACTCCAGCGGAGTCCCAGTCCCAGCTGGTCGGCAGGAGCCTGCTGGAGCCCGCTGCGGGCACGGCCGGCGCTGCCGGGGCCGGGTGCGGTGCGGTGCGGGCTCGGCTCTGCTCGGCGGGCGCGCCCCAGGGCATCGCACATCCGTCCCCTCCCTGCGCGCTGGCCCCGCGGCCAGGCTGCTCCTCCCCACCTCCGGCACGGGCCCTGGGCGAAAGGCAGCGCGCTGAGCCCGGGGACATTGGGCTCTTGCTCACCAGGCCCCCCGGCAAGGCGGGAGCGACAGAAAACATGCGTTGTTGTGCCGCTTGGTCAGGATCTGCCGATCCTCTCCAGGCTCCTGGAAATATTCTTGTCTCAGTGCAACACCCTGGCTGTAGGGTTTGGGGAGACTGCCTGCAGTAATTACAGTCTGTCATAACACGAGTTTATTACAATAGTCGCACTCTTGTAATGGGCAGAAATGGTTTTTTCCCTTATGAAATACACAGATGCTGGAAGATTTATGTGGATAATGCAAACAATAACGCCTTTGCAGATTACAAACCACAGCTAATCTGCATATACTGTACTGAAGAAATAGCAAGAGCAGTCTATAAAGTCATCTGCCTAAAGCCAAGATTTCAGTAAATTATTTACCTTCAAGGAAGCAACATACTGTCTCTCAGTGATGCTTCCATTCATTGACAATTACAAGTTATTTGCTGGCACTTAAAAATAAAACTTGAAGGGGAGGGTAAGGGGATTTGTCTGTTCAGGGCGAAGACTTCTGTTGGCATTTTAGAAATGGTCAGGCCCCTCCAGGAGCCAGGTACAGCATTACACTGTTCAGGTAGCACCAACATAAGCAGATTTTAGTGCCTGAACTCTATTATTATGGCTGCCATGGTTCAAGACAGCAGTGTCTGCCATAGAAAAGGCAGCCAGATCTCTGCACTGCAGCTTGCTCACTATTACAGGAGCTGAAGGTCCTCAACTCTAAAACTATTTCCTTAACTTTTTCGATCAAAGAATCACTTAATTTGGGGGTGAAAAAAAATCCTTTAGTCATTTTCAGTAGTGCAGCCACAAGGCTCTTTTAACCTCACTTTTAGTAGCTGTTTGTACAGCTACTAAAAGTGAGGTTAAACTGTCATACTTCATTTAGAAGATTTTCTCCTACATAACTTGTTTCCCCAGACTTACCTGCACGGTACTGGGCAAGTTATATGTGTTTTATTTGTTTGTGATTGTTTCAAGAAAGCTTTCTGAAGCGGTGTAGCTCATCCCCCAGTCTCTGACAGTGTTTTAAAGGACAGGGCCTGAAGATGTCTGTGACAGGCAGGCAGCTGCCACAGCAGAGGGCTTGCACAGCATCTCAGGCTGCTTATTTGTGTCAGCGTCATCCAGGAGATGCTCTCTGTGTTTCCCACCCAAACTGCCAAACTGCCACAGGCACCTCAGCAGTAATAATCTGCACTTAGCTTTGACAAAGATTCTGTGGCATGGCTGGAAATTCAATTTCTGTAAAATCGATACCTTTCTCTTGAACGTGCTTACATTTGTGTGACAAGGTTTGTAGCTCCACTCTCTTGCTGCCCTTACAGCAACATTTGCAAAGACACATACTTGTATTTGGCATAATGGCTCACCTTTTTGTACAAGCCTCAGTGACATCTCTCATGTTCAGTCAGCTCCCTGCACATCAAGATGTCAGCAGGACATGCAAATGAGACAAGCAGGGCAGCGACATCACTGTTTCTTGCATCTGCTGTTGACTCAACTCAAGGTATTTTTACTTAAGATATTTTCCTCCTGAAAAGCAGCCAGGTACACACCAATTGGGCACTAGTGGGAAGACTAGTCACTATTGCTCATTGTTCAGAAAGCACCACAAAAACACTTGTCACTTTACAGAACATCAATTCAGAAATATTGAACAAACATACAGGATAGTCCCTGTTCTGAGCAGCTCAATTTAAAAACAGGATGTAGTGGGATTTTTTTGATTTTTTTTGATTTTTTTTTTTTTTTTTTTTTGAAAGAGAAAACTGAAAAAATGTGCTATTGAAAATGATGTAAAAAATCCTGTACTGAATAAATTTAATTGCTTAAGTATTGCTTTGGCTTGCTGCATCCTTTCAGAGCTCTCAGTGTACTTGATGCTTAACTTTCTACTTTAATTTAATTACTTTTTGAAACCCTAGAGGCCCTCAGTATCCATAATATCTGATGCCAATTAATTCTATTTTAAAAACATATTACATGGTTTCATCTCCTTTTATTCATTTGTTTGAATTTCCCACTTGATGATTTAATTTGATCCCACCTCAGTCTTGTACCACAAGAAACAGTAAGCAGTTCAACCCACACACATTTTCTCCCTTCCACTCCATTTACCAATTGCTAGTTTATTCTCCCTCAGTTATCTCTTCTTGGGCTCAGGGATCTTGTTCTGTTGAAATGTTTCTGATATGAAAGCTATTCCTTATCTTAAGTGATATTTCTTCACCTTCTCTATACCTTTTAGAACGTGAGTTTTTGAGAAGAGCACACAGTATTCAGAGTGGGGGTGTATCACAGGTTTATACAGTGGGGTAGTTTCATTGCTAAAAGCAATTTAGTATCTTCAGCTGTTAATTCAATTACATTTTGAAAAGATGCACAAAGACTAAAAAGGAAATGTAAATCTTTATCACTTCAGTCACCTCACACTGATTCTGGGACTCGATACTCAAGCTTAAATTTCTCAAGACTAATTGCTGATTTGGGGAATCTAATTGTCTTACTGGAGCATATAATGCTAAGTATTTTTGAGGCTGGAAACAGAGACTTAGGTGTTTACATTCTGTTTGAAAACTCATCTCTGATTGAGGAAAAAGTGCAACATTTTTGTTTCCTTCTCCAGATTCCTGTGTGAGACTGGAGCAGGAATGAAAACTCCTCATCTTCTAAGTCAAAACATTTAAAATCACAGATCACCTCTCTGCCTCTTTTTTGTTTAGTGGTTTGCTTTTTTAACTCTGTTTGCTCCTAGAAGTTAATAATACAACCTGCTGCCATAACTGGCCAGAAAGAAGCTCTTAAAGGGCTCTATTATGCAAATATACATATGTATATAATTTTAATGTTCACACAATAAGGAAAACTTTTCCCATTATGAAACTGGTTATAGCCTACACACAAGGGTATAATGCATAACTGCAGCACTTCTTAACCCAAAGTATTTGGGTACTTTGAACAAGACCTTAAATCAGCCTAGGTTCTCTGAGGGTAATGGAGCCATGAAGGTTGGAATTAGGTGAAACAGGATGAAGCAACTTTCTGACCATGGCAGAACCATATCTTTCCTGTCTGTTTCCGAAGGACTTCCAAGGGCTCAAACAGCATGATTTACCTTGCTATAGGAGGTCCAGACAGTCCTCACAGTGCATTTGCAAAGATTTTTGGTCACGGCCATACTGCTGACAAAGGCATTATTTACACTGACAGGTCTGATAAGAGAATGTAAACACCTTTAAAGTGCCATTCCTCTTGCACAATTAGCTCCTGGCTGCTGAATCCGCGCGGTGGGGACAGCCCTTCCTGCCAACCACCCCTCCTGCTGTTCAGCCTGCCCCTATCTGTGCTGCCATCGCACCATCCCTCTTCTTCAGGGCTCCACACCAGCCTCAGCGAGCCCAGCACAGCCTTTTGCCAACCAGCACAAAATTGTTGTGCCCCTTTTCTAATCCAAATATCTCATAAACTAACAAATTAGAAGATCAGCTGGATATGATAACTGGTGAGAATCCTTACCAGGCACACATTTCCTTTCAGCTCAAGTGCACTGTTCTGGAATTACCAAACCAACCCCCCTAGATCAAAAATGTGAGTAATCTCAGATAAAACTATTGACTGATTAAAGGTATTTTTTTGCTTTAGTTTGTAGGTTCCTCCAGAATCCAAATGACTCCATCCAGATAGTAAACCACAGTACTATCTGAGCAGAGACAGATCTGAGCAGACCTACTGTTTGCAAAACACACAGCACCATCTGAAGTCCTTCATCCATACTGGGTAAAAATCAATGGATTCAAACCACGGATGAAGGTTTACCTTCTTTATCTTGTAAGAGATAACAGCAGGGACGATGATATGATCCAACAAGTGTTTACAATCATATTATTGTATTTCATAAGCTGCCACTCCACACCTGTCAGCACGTCCCTGAGCCGTAGCTACTGTGCAGGCTGCAAGGCAGCAGAGCACAGTGTGGGTGCAGCTAACTGCCCGAGATGCACAGTAAAAACAGCAGCTGGCACACGGCAGTGTGCAGAGAGGACAGTCAGGAGATGCATCTCCTTGGAGATGCACAGGGGCAGGAGGAGGGACACATGCTCCAACAAGGGAAATTCCAACGAGGTACAAGGAAATCACTTGCACTATGAAGGGGACCGAGCACTAGCACAGGGTGTCCAGAGAGGCTGTGAAGTCTCCATCCTTGGAGGTGTTTAAACATGGTCTGAGCAACCAGCTCCAGCTGGCCTGCTCTGAGCAGGGCATGGGGGGTAGACTACACAATATCCAGAGGGCTGACCTCAGTTATTCTGTGATGCTGTGAGTTTATGGCCAGTTACTGTATTTCAGTTGAAAGAGCACTAGAACAGGTTTTGAGGATTTTTCATTGTTACCTATTAAAAAAAACAAAAACAAAAACAAAACTGACCAGAAATGTGGAAGTTAGAGAGATGCTTTCCAACCAAATTATCAGCTGGCAGAACAGCTTCTCAGGAAATGGAGTTCACTTAGACATGGGGAATTTCCAGCCTGCCAGAGTATGTTTTCAGCCAGACTTGAGATGAAAAATATAGATCATATATTTTACAGGAAAAGTCAAAAAATATTTCAGTTAGTTAAAGATGTTAATAGAGTTAAAAGATCATCACATAATACACACATGCACATACATGCATGAACATAAATAAAATATAAACACATATTGAAATGTAACAAGGATACCAAGAGTAAAAGTTCAGGAAAAGTGATACAGGAGAATTTAAATAAAACAAGGAGACATTATACAAATGGAATCTCACAATTCAATTTTGAATTTCTTTGACACTTTCCCATTGAAAAGGTCATTTGTTTTCAACATTCTTCTTTGTGAAATACATCTTGTACCCTGCAGAGCAGCATTTTCCAAAGGGAAAGTTCTGTTTCAAAACTTTAAGTCAGTTCTCTTCAGCTATTCCTCCAAGAGCCAGTATCTTTGAGGAATATGAGGAATACAGCTTCTATTTTACTGAGCCATGGTTTTTCTTTCATCACAATGAAGCAGTGAATTCTTCATGTTTGATACACATTCCTGTAGTGTTTCACAAAATGGCATCTACAAATTTTACTGCCCTGTTTCTTTCCGGACCACCCTAACAAACAACTTCTGCTTTATTTTTAGAATTAGCCCTTCTTGTTGGCTTTTATTTTCCTGTGCTGCCCTAGTATGATTTACTGTCATTCAAATTTAACTGTTAGTTTGCTGCACTGCACACCTAACTCTATGGCACAAAAAATATTTCCCGATTTCCCTCCAAGCCCCTCATCACTCAGGCTATTTGAGTACCCCAAGTGTTGACGAACAGAAAGGACATAAATAATGTAACTTTATTACTTCAAAGTGTGGAGGAGAGGTAATCAAATTAGCTTCCTGGAGATCCTAGCAATCAGTCCTCACTACATTAAAAGCTGTGACACTGTGCATTTTGTCCCTGGGTGTGTGCATATAACATTTATGGATGTGAGTTATGGCCAAGCAAGGAGATTTGTGCTTTCAGTGGCATAATGCCACTAAAGGTCAGGTTAGAAGAACTGAAAGTCTCTGTATCACAAAGTTATAAAGACCTGTGATGTTTTAAACTCATGGCAGTAAAAAATGAGAATGACTGGGGCTACTTCACATTCAGTGCCTGAAGCAGCTGCTGCTCCACAGTCGGTCAGGAAAGGGTTAAGATTTTCTGGAAGTGGTGTCTCCACAGATGGCAAATTCCTCTTTCTGTTCAAATGAGACTGTCAAAAACAAAACAACCTCTTTCCCAGAGAAAGAAAACTAATTTTCCACGAATTCAACCCTTCCTTCTTCCACCATTTCCTCAGCTCTTGGTTCACTGCCAGCTCACTGCATCCTCAGCCCTCACTCCCAGTGGTTCTCAGAAAAGATCGTGTTTGCTGCTTGCTGTTGATTCCCAGCCCTGGTTACCCTACATTTGCAGTGAACATTACATTCCCCTTCCCCCTGCTCTCATTCCCACTATTTCTCTCTTGCCTTTGGGGCTCCATCCCTAGTTTGCAATATCATGTGCTGTTTGAGCAAAAGACTACCTCTCCCTAAAAAATCTGACTCATTCACACCTCTGAACTTAAAAAGTTAATTGGCTCAGCAGTTTATTCATCTCAACAGCATCAAGCTAAGCCCCTTTTTCTGATGATTCAGGTTCAAATCTGTGTGTTAACAGCTTTCTTGCAGGTCTTCTCTTGTTTTCCTGTGACCATCTTAATTTGCTTCACTAAGAAGATCTTTAAACTCAGCAGACTTCAAGAGTTGGTAGCCTTTTTTTCTTCCCCTTCAGCCTTCCTCCAAGGCTTAAAGGGCTTCTCTTACATTCTTTCTTCTTTTTTTTTTAATCATGTAAGAAGAATTAACTGTAGATCACAACTAATAGGAGCCCAACCATCAAAGTTAAATGTCTTAAGTCCTGTATCCTTTTGCAAATGCCTAAACACTCATCTGTGAGAATTTGGATGTACAAATTTGCCACTTCTATGAACCTGAAGCGTTCTCAATAGCAGACTCATTTCTCTAGGAGGTATTGTAGTTCTGTTCATAGTCTATAGCTCTGGGGCATCAATAACTTACACATTACTGCACTTTCAGTCACTTTCATGCTCTCACACAGTTATACAAATGGGGGGGTTATGTTCTAAGGATTTATATAAAAATCTGCTCAATAACATAAATAGCCTTTATTAGGTAAACAAGCCAGCAGGAAAACAAAATCTTGGTTATCATAACTTGAATGATAATTTTTTAAGGAATTTACATGGAATTTTGAAATCTCAGACTTTTCTGTAGGTCTTGGCTGCATGTGCATGCAGATGTTCATTTAGCTTTGTGTCTACGTACACGAATCAGATGGCAAAACTGGAGCTGTACACTGCTGTGGCAAGGAGGCACTGCTAGCGGCATGGCTGGCTATAGTGCTTTCATCATTTTCAAGAAATGAAACCTCATATAATTGCTTTTTGAACACATACAAAAACTACAGCAGAGCTGAGGAAGAAAATTTCCCAGCTGAGGAAGAAAATCCCCAGACAAACTATTCAGGCAGATAGATCCCTCCAGCTCTTGTAAGGGAGATATAGCAGACTGACACCTCTTTCAAGCCACCTAATTTCAATCCTGTGCTAGCCCATTGGATATGTCACTTTCAAGAATATATTCTGCCTGTAATTCCCATGCACAACACTCACAGGGGCTCCTTTTCCAGTCTCTTTCTATAGGCAACTATACTATATGAACTATGCAACGGGTACACACATAAACGCTTAACTGTTTTAGTAATGTCCTAAAACGTACATTGTACTTGTTCAGCTGATGAATAACTTGAGAGAGGACATTCAGAGAGGCCACGTGTGCTTTAAAGCTCAGCTAAACAGGGGAACCTCTCCAAAAGGTTGTACTTACAGTATCAGCGCCCAGGGCCAGCTTTGGTCTTAGAGCAGCTAAGGCACTTGTAAGAGAAAGCCCCTCTTCTTTGAGAAGAGCCTGCAGAACACACCTGCATCCAGGAAAAGACAAATACTTTCCATAGGAAAGTTGTGAAATCCTTTTGTGATATTATCACATATTTTCTAAGTATATGGCACACAAAAATTGTTACTTCACTAGCTATTCCTTCTGTCTCTCTATGTTGTGAACTCCACTTTCACTCCCTTCGTAATTCTAACCCTCCCTAATAAGCACCTCTCCCAAAATCAGTGACTTCTGTCAGTGCCCAAAGTGCCCTGTGTACCATGCCCTAACTTGCTGGTCCTCTGATGACTGAGCCAATTACTCCTGATTAGAGAGGCCTTCGTGGGCAAAGTGAATGGAAAGCAGTCCCTCATTTTGCTAATCATAATTCCAATTATCAAATGGGATCCACTATTGTTTTTCTTAGGCCTGATTTCATGGTAGTAGCCATGAATTTGCATGTAGCCTTTGAGTAAGCTGTGCTGGCTGCCCAAGTTCTTTTTCTATAAATACTATCTAGAGCTCTTGATTGGCTTTCCCAACTCAGCCAAGGGTAAGATCTAGCTTGCTCAGTCTCAGTTGAGGGGCAACCTGTTTCCCTAGCCCTCAAATGAGGTCAAACCAGTCACTTTTACATTGGAAAATCCTTACAAAATATGCTTCTAGTAACTCCAAGGAGTTTCTTGGTTGTTAAATCAAACTATCCTAAGACAAATTGGCACTTTTAAACAGAATACAGTCTCATAATTCTTGACTTTCTGTAGATAAATGTTAAATAAGGGCAATGTTGCAAAATTCCAGATATCTTGCTGGAAAGCAAAAAGGTTAATTAATCCTCAGTGTAGTTTCAATCATGGACAAATAAAAATGTTTAAAGAGCTCCAGGGTTTAGATTTCAGCAGAGGCTGCTATGCATACAGCAAGACTGTGATCTTCATCAGTGTCTGGTGCTCCACAGAGGTTTTTCTGTATGAGTCCCAAAATTCAGGATTTGAGTTTTATTCACATAATGAAGCTTAGGCTGAATGGCTGAGCCAAGTTTACCAAGATGTCGGGACATCCTTCTAATTTTAACTCCTCATTTCTCCCCTTTACCATCTCTCCAGCACTTGATTTCTTTTCTTTTCCCTTCAGAGATCACTGCTGTAAGTTTCACACTAGAAACAGGCTATGACCTGCAGTCTGGCATTTCTAGCTGCTGCAGACCCAAGGGTGTAGTCCTTGACAGGAATTTGCCCATTAAACATTGTGTCCTAAGAGAGCAGTGACATGAAAAACTCTTACTCTTCTACCATGGTCTCCTGTCCTAGACACCATATTTTCCCAAAGGCCTGATTTTTAATTTATTAAAAAAAAAAAAAAATGAGGCATTTTCCTCCTTATTATAATTGGATAAACACTGAGTGAAAGATCATAATTTCTGGGAGAATCCCAGACTGATATTTCTGATCCCACATCAATCAGAGGAGCTTCTTGGCGTGACTTTGGTGGCAATCAAATCATGAATGATGCTTGTATTTACTGCTGGCTGTTTGGGAGTGTGGCATATGAAAAATCAGACCTGCAGCTGCTGTGCTGGGGAGCTCAACCCTGGGTACACCGTGCAATGAGAATGAAGCGAGCAGGACAAGCACAGCGACTTACAGAACAAGGCGGCACACCCAGCATCAATGTTTAAAGAGCTGAAACCCGACCTGATGCCTTTGCAGAAGGACAGAGAGGACTATTAATGTGTATTACAAGAAGGATGTAAATTTGAGCTGTGAAACAGAACTGTAAAATAAGCCACAACCAAAACGGTAAGAGCTGGATTTTGTCTCTATCTGCTGTGGGAAAATAGAACCTTGGATACAAGAGCACTTCAATCCCAGGCTTAAGACTTTGGACTTGAATCTAATTTTTCTATCTTTGAAGATTTTTCAAAACTATGTTCAGATTTGATCTAACACAAATGCAGGCCCAGACCCAAAATCTCAATTCAGACTCTACTGAAAATGAGTTATCAAATTTATGCCATTTAAATCCAAATTTGTACTAATTTCTAGGAAGTTCAACCTCAGTTAAACTGATTCAGAAGTTCTATGGTGAAGTTCAGGCTCATATACTGAAAACATTTGGAGAAATTAGGATAGCTAGAGTAAGAGAAAAACACAAGAGCAGAATCAGACAGGAAATATTGAGAGGACCAGCTGACTGCCAAAAGAGGGGGAAGAAGAGGACACTATTGCATGGCTCTGTTCACATTTCTGTCAGGTAGGACATAGAGAGCCAGTTCTAGTGTGGAAGCTACGGAGATAGGTTGACATACAATGTCTATATTATAATAAATCTTGGTTTTCAGGTGGAATTGCTGAAATGAGAACACTCCCATTCTAACCATTGATGCAGCTCTGAGACTGGAACTGCCTTGTACCTCTCTTGGAAATGATGGCACCTGACTGCTCTCACATTGTGAGCAGGTATTTAGTATTTTACATAGCTGATATGCTGACATGACAGTGTAGACACGACATGAATGTAGCGTAACAGACCCAAACAGAAGTAACACAGTGCCAGTGACATCTCTTCAGTGGTTAAAGTCCCTTATATCAAAATTAAACTCTTATTTTAAATGTGGTTTCTTCTAAACTAAAATGGTAAAATGTTTTCTCCAGCTCTGAGAAGGTCATTTCCATAGATAGAGACACATGTGGAATATTACTGTTTCCTTCTTGATAAAGAAGGAAACCACAAATCCTTGCTTGCTCTGTACTCAGAAAGACAGAAGGAAAACCACTAAGTGACCACTTGCTGTGCAAGCAGAGCCTGAGATGTATGTAAAAGTTGTTAAGAAATAAACCTGAAACAACCCTTTTGCATTCTCAGTGAGACCAAAGGTAGAAACCTCCCCACACACAGTGTCTCCCTGGTCAGCAAGAGTCACACAGACTGTTGAACTCAGCAGAAACTGCTCTGTGTTAGTGCTTGCCCACTCTCTCTCTCTCTCCTGTGTGCTCACCACTGGAAGTAAGTCCCCCAGGTGCTGCACAGAACCAAAAAGTTCATTATTCAGAGGAGAAAGGAACACTCAAAGTGATGTACAAAAAGCTTCTTGTAACTGCCTTTAAAAGGTTAGTGTCATTGCGGAAACTCAACAAAACTATCATGTGAAACTCAACATGATATTGTGGGTTTTGTCCTTTTTGTTATCCACATTTTTTTTACTGATTTTTCGTGTGCATATGTGAAACTGTGCATCCAGCCTCAAGTGCCATTGTTGCTGTATTGTTTTGCACACAACTTTGTGCAAAGCTTTCGCACACACGGACCAAGGGCAGATTCCGTAAGACCCACACAGGGCAGTGATGGCTGTGCTGCAGAAACACTCAGGGATAAGAGGAAGGCCATATATGGAAAGGGAGCCTGGACTATGTGCCAGGGATGCCTGGTAGAATAAAGAAGTTTGAAATTGCAGGATGTCTCTAAACTCAGCTAAGACTTGCATGGAACTGCAGTGAACAGCAGACTGAATGAGTTCTCTCAAAAAAAAGAGAGGAAATCCTAATGCTGTTTAAAAACATCATGAGAAGGAGGAAGCAGAAGCGGTAGCTACAGAAGAAATAGAGATCAAAGATGGAGATTTTTTTTAAGGTGGAAAAGCCAACAACTTGCTTGCATTATGCAGCAAAAAATAGTTCAGATCAGCCTCCAGCAGGGGTATATTCCCTGCTTCTCATCCCACACACTGCTGTTACCAGGCAAAGGGTGCCTTTAGCTTGCACAGCACCGCCATTTGCTCTAGACAGCTGCTTAACTGACCATGTTCCTCTTTAGCCCTTCTGGGATGTGTTTTAGGACCTTTTGGCTGATTGTTGCTACCTACATGACATCATTGCAGTGGGCCAAGGAGCTATAGTGACAAACCTGATCATGCTCCTATGAGTGTGGGCACATGCAGTCTTTGGGCACCACCTGTGCTTAAAGTACACCGAATTTTTTTAAGTGTGTTTTCCCCAAATTGATGACATAGTCCAGGAAATGAAATCTCTTCTCTGGGGCATTGCACTGGGACATAGAGTGCATTTTTAATTCCATGCCTCAGACACAGCGATTTTTTGACAACTGCTCGTACAGTGAACTGTACGGTTACCCACACAGCGAATGCTGGGAAGTATCTTCCAAGTTAAAACATTAATAATTCTTCAACAGATGTGGCAAAAGTTAAATTAAGGTGAAGATTCCTTTGTTTTCTTTTCCTTTTTGTGAGACATTCAGCATTTGGCTCAGCCCCAACTTTATGTTAAATGTACTTGGTGCTCACACAAGAGTTTGAGGATGTTGAGCATCCCAGAGGGCTGGGGACACAAGTTCAAGGTTAAACTTTTCTTAAGAAAACATTGCAAGTTACCTTTAAAATGATAAGCCAAATGGCAACAATAAAACTGGTAATAAATTACTATCACAACCAGAGCCCCATATCTCCTTTGCAAGCAAACATCTGAACAAGACCAAACTAGCGGCAATGCAATAAAACACAAAGGGTGTGGAGTTTGTGTAACATGAAGACGTAATTTCTGCTTCATGAATCTACTTATAGAAAGAGGAATGAATTTCTGGGAAGTAAGCAAGTTCATTTATACAGAAAATAAACTTCAAAGAGAATCATAAAAAGGGGAGTGCAAACACAGAGATCACTTTGTTTTGAACTCTGTACAATTGCTCAATAAAAATGTTTGCTATTTAAATTTAATTTTTTGTTTAAATATTACAGTTTCTTTCACTACTCTTGGCAAAATTATGTTCTTATCCTGCAGGCACTTCCGTCATTACTCTTTGTCTTAGGCTCTGGGCTTAAGGCTTCACAGGGACCTCAGAGTTCATTCCCACAGACTGCCCTCCAGGATTGTGGGCTGCTTGTAGCTTATCTGAAAGTGTGGAGTGATATTTTCGGATATGGACACCATATCTGCAAAACCAGCACAGGTTAGCTGAAAGTTTGAGAAACTGGATCTGTCACAACTGTAAAAAAAGAAATCCCATACTTCATTCATTCTTTGCAAGCTACAACATAAATTTAAACTATAAGGAACCTACTTCTGATTTTTAACTTAAAAATGCATATCTTTAGAGCAGCAGGGGGTGAGCTGGCAAGCTAGCTCCTGCTTTTTCCCTGTCTCTGATCCTAATTCGTCTTTTAAAAGACTTATTTGTGATCCTCTTCAGCGAGGCATATCAGACATTTACCATCCAAAGAAAGATTTCAATTCTTATCAAATGCTGTCGCTATATTTTATCCACCATTTCCTTATTCTGACACTTATGGATTTAACTATTAGCATACTATACATGATATATCTTGACTCACGTATGCACTCTGCATAGCGTGGCAAGGATTGCCAGAAGGAAAAAACAGTTTTTAACAGTTAAATTTCCCATGCCATTTGTGGAACGAGATACCTATGGGGCCCTACCTCATTTCCCTGCCTTTGAAAATCCAAACCAATATTAGTATTTAACAGTTTTTATAGCAACCATTTCAATACCCAAAAGAAGAGAATAGGTATTTGCATACAACAGATCCCAAAGACCCAAGAAGATAAAGAAAACCAAAATACAAAGTCCACTGGAGCCAGAGGAAAGACATGGTGTGACATCAAGGACATCAGGATTGTGGTTTTGGCCATCTGCTATACTTAAAGCAGGGAAAAAAAAAAAAGAAAGTTCCTTATTTACCCATAGGCTTGTCCTTCTCTTGTGAACATCAAACTCACCTGGAGCATGAAATGTTTCTGGAGACTGTGGCATTGTTTTGGTCTGGTTAATATTTCTTCTTATAAAGCTTTTTATCTTGTTTTTCAAACAGTGCTAGCACCAAAATGACCTGCCAGCTTTTATTTTTAAAGCGGTATGACTGGTCAGATTCCTAGGAATAACTATTTAAGCCAGAGGGCATGTGGTAGCCAAAGATCCTCTACACTTACAAACAAGTACTCTACAAAACATTGCTTCAAGCAGAGAAATGTGGCAGATAAGGCACTGCTGGATGACAGTTACATTTTCCTCAAAGTAGGAAAAACAATGCCATAGTTCCCAAAGGCCCCATCTCTGCAGGCTTCAAATGGAGCAAAAATTAAATAGAATGAAAAAGAAAGCAAGCACTGTTTTCCATTTCTCAAGAACTGCCCATAATAAACAGACAATGGATAAGCCTTTCTTGCTCTGTATTTAATATTTTTGCATCTTCATGAATGTTATGTATACAAAGCATACACAGAGATGTCAAGAAAAATAATACCATCAGCACAACCACAGAGTTGAGAAAATAAGCATTCAATGGCAGGGAAACACAGTCTTAAATTAAAATGTTATCCCTGAACTTTACCCTCCTATATTTATTCTAAAATATAGGATTTGTTTTAGAAATAAACAAGAGAAATATTGGTGATTCCAACAGCACAAAAAACATAAAACCATTTTTTGTAAAACTCAGTTAATATCCTTTGCCAAAAGTAATGTTTGGCCCTTCCACATCTATAGGCTAGAGAACTTCACCTCAGCTAGCTTTCTGCAAGCCTGTCGTACTTGAATTGCAAAGGTGTATTAATTAAGCTAACTTTGGTTAAACTGTCTTCTTGCTCAGTTATCCTTGCACAAAGAAGGCGTAGTTTTATCAGGGGAAAAGTTATTTAATGTGTTTGGAATGAAAAATGCAGTAGATACATCCTCCTTGCTGCAAAAGGACAAATTATGAAACTCAATTAAATTTAGTAAAATTGTACACAGTTGGTAAAAGGATTTAGAAATCTAAACTAAAGATTTCCTTTTAGTATTCAGAATTACTACTACTATTTTTTTTAACCCACCCAAATGTTAATGCTCTCATAAATTAGGCAACACACACTCTGAGTACATAATTTTTTTTGTTGTTTATGTAAAATAAAAATAATAATGAATTCATTAACTGTCTGCATTGATATCAATCAGGGACAGTTAATTAAGTCTTTACAAATTCACCATTGAACAAAGTGTTCCTGTAGGTTAAAAATAAATGAAATGTAATATTAATTCCTGTGTTTAAGGATTAGAATCAAGGATTCCTGCAGCATGGTGGCGGTTATCAGCTGAAGCCACAGAAGAGAAAACAGAGGATGCCATGACCACAGGAAACCCATTAGACCCAAATGTAATTATGAGCTAAGTAATGTGGTCCTGGGATATTTCAGACAAAACGTTTCCACTAGAAATGGAACAATATTCATGGAAATGTGCATTGCTTCACCTAAATTGGAAATGTTTTGTATACAATTCTGGTCACTTATTGTTCAGAAGGGATGAATTCGGGATGCAAAAGCAGTGCAGATGACTGGCATGAGCCAAAGAAAGGAGAGGCTACCATACATGAAAATACAATAGGCTCATTTGTTTAACCTAGTGAAGGTCATTAGTGAAACTGGAATACAACATAACACCGGAAAACTAAAATAACTTTTTCAGCTATTGGATATTGCTTGCACTTGATGGAAATTGTAATTCTGACATTTTTACGATAATGTAGATTCTTAACCAGCAAAGAAATAGGTTTCTGAAACAGACAATAAGTGGAAATAGAAACCTAACTGCTTTTACAGAGTGACACGATTAACTTGTGAGAGGGATTGCATGATACAGTTGTCTTCAACAGGAGAGACACAGACCTGATGATCCAAAATGTCCTTTCGAATTGTATCATCCCACCTAATTGGTATTAGTCCTATGAGCATGGCATACCCCTTAGGTTTTCTGGGGTTCAGCCACCTGTGGAAGACTGGGTATCACCAACTTTTCAAGGACTGCAACAGCTGACAGGTACTACCACTTCAGAATCACTTTTTAATTTAAATCAACAGCTCTCAGGCAATGCTTACTCGTGTTTACCCTTTTCCTGAAAACACTGGTTTGCTGTGGCTACAGACATGCTGCCAGTGGTAGTCCCTGCTAAAAGCAGCTCCCAGTACAGAGCTTACCCAGGGCTGTGCTGTGTGGGGTCTCATTGCTGCCCAGGCTGCTCTGCCAAGGGCTGTCCAGGGACACAGCCCTGCTGCAAACTGCCTCACATTCAGCACAGGCACTGGAAACCCTGCATGGAACATGCTGTAAACCTAGAGGACTGTAGGAGGGACTAGCAGGGTTGAAGCAGCCAGGATTTGGAAATTTTGGCTTTCAGGAAGAGGACAGTTTGTTAACATGAACTGTGGATCCTGGAGCGTTCCAAGCCCGGCTTTTTGACTTCAGCCTGTTTTCATCAAAGACCATCCTTCTGTTGAATGGTCCCACCCAGGGGTCACTTTCTGGTCTATGACCTTGTCACCACATGGTGAAACTGCAGCTATTGTTCACTGAGAAGAAGCTTGCCCACCTACAGCCACCGCCTGCCATTCCTCCTGCAATCTCCTTAAGCTGCGTTTTGCTTTGCTGACACCAACGCTGCCAAAAAGCTCAGCTGGCGAAGCAGCCTGTGTTAGTAATGTGGCTGGCATTCTGCCTCCTGCAGCTGAGGTCACTTCTGAGCACTTCTGAGTCTCCACTGGTGCACTCGGACGGATGGCCTAAAACTCTCTCCCTCTGCTCAGCTTCCCAATGATGTAGCAGGCTTGCAATTGGACTATTGCACTGGCCTTGCTCCATAGCAATTATAATATCTGTAACTGCTGTTTTTCTTGCCTTGTATCTTCTCTTCCCTAGCCAGCCACCTGAGTTGTTGAAATACTTGGTGATCCTGTGCTCCTGTTCCCCTTGAAAGCTACAAGCTGCCCTGCAGACCATTCCCCCTAATTCATGAAAACAACTCAGCTTTGCTGGAACATTTTACTTTAATTTTTCAGATTTGGGTTAGAATGCTTATTTTTCAGTTCCCTTGTGAAACACTCATCACTCCCATTCATGCAGGTCTTTTCATTTCAGAGGCCAAAGATGTGAAGCACAAACTCTGTGTTCTTTGCACAGTCTATAAATAACCGTAACTGTAGTGTCTAGGATGGAGTTCATTGCACTTCACTGTAGCCATCTAAAAGTCAGCCTAAGTCAATAATTTAGATTATCACTACAATGATTGGAAAGGGGAAATTTCTTTTAGAAGAAAAACCTCTCCTACACTCACACATGGGGAGGTCTCACCCTCTGGAGAGGTCTCTCTCCACTGAATGCGTATCTAGGACAGGACACCTAAAACTCAGAAACAAAAGGTAGATGAGTCTGATGATTGATGGTTGTTGCCTTGACAGTATTTTGTAAACAGAAACTAATTATTTCTGGTTCTTAAAAGCTAAGTAAAACTTTCAGAAAAGGTAAATAGAAGCACATAGAGAGTATATGACCTGTCAAAAGACAGACTGGCAATCGCTGTCAAAGTCACAAGATGAAGACAGGAGATCCTCAATCACAATTCTGTGCTAAGACCATTGAATCATGTCTCTTTCAACAAACACCTTTCTACTTGTGGCCTGCAAATGTATCAATTTTACACAGGTGATTAATTGCTTGTAGTGCCTTGCCTAAAAAAAAGTGGTCACACACAAAGGATTTTCTGTCACTGTTAGGGGCCAGTCCATGTCCCCCAACTCCTTCAAGCCAGCTTGAAGAGCGCAGTTAAGTTCCACATCCAGAGCCATTCTAAATGATACTTCACTGCTCTCAATTCAGTAAAATTCTAGTGGAGACACAGTTGAACCAGAAAAGTGTTGGTTTGGTTTTGAGATTTCCCAGGAAAGAAGGGATATGAGCAAAAGCAATCTTTCCTCTGATCATAACTGTGCAAGGATTGCCAGCTCCAAACATATTTTCTAGTGCAGAGCAGACCTCGAGCCTTTACAAGTACTGTGCCACCTTCCATACATAAAAGTCAGGCCAATGAACCTCCAAGTTCTGAGGTTATCCAAGCCACTATGTTTGTCTTTGTAATAATACACATCTTTACACATATTTGAGTGCACGCAGAAGTGTTTGCATGTGCACACACACAATTTTATAATTTCTAGGAGTAACTGTTGATTCTGAAATACTTGTTCCTACTAATGAAGTATACAGCTCACCAGAAATTTGTATGCACCTAAAGGGGACTCCAAAGAGGTATCTTTCACTTTGTCAAGCTGGACTTAACCTCCTAGGCCTAAAAGACTGACCAGATCAGGAAGGGAGAGCTATGGCTATAAGGCCAGGATGAATAATTTGTGGTGCAATGTAGTTATAAAATCACTGGGCAAATACCTACTGTGTCTCTAATCCTTTGAACTGCTGGATGGGGAGTGCCTGTCATGGAGAAGCTCAGCCGTGTCATACAAGAGGCTGCATGGGAGTCCTGAATTCTTATTGCCAGCTTATCAGAAAGAGTCGTAAGGCAAAGAAGGAATTGTTCTTTTTCAAACAGTTCAGTAGCTGAAAACAGAAAATAGTGGGTTTGTTTGTGGTAAAGACAGCAGTACACCCTGCACTCACTCTGCTACTGTGCAGAATAAGAAAAGTAAAAATGCAAAGCAATAGCCTTTTAATTTTAGGTTGTAAATGCAACACCCTGCTCTTCCTGCCCCATGCTTTGTGCCGAGGAAAAGCTGCAGCACGCCAGACAGGAGCTCTTTTCAGTGAGCAGAAACTAAACTGAGGAAACTGGAAATCTACACTGCTTTACTGCGTTTAAACTCCCTTCTTATGGTAAGCAACAGCAAGCCACAAACCAAGAGACACCTTAATGGTCCAGGAAGCTCAAAGATCTCTGAGTTAAATATTGAGCAATGCAGGTGCAGGCTGCAGATGGGAGGTTCGGGTGTGAAAGCATGCCAAGTGCACAACAAAACTCAATTGAAGGAAGCCAGTATTAAGATCTCAGTCTGAATTCATAGCACATAGATGGCAGGAATTCCACAGATACCCTGTCTGAGAAACAAGAGAGTTTTCAAGGTTCCTCAGTGTGTGAGCCACTGGCATAAAAATGGACCTGCATTGCTTTGCACTCTCTCGATTACAATTATCACTAGGCAAGCTTGAGGATATCTTCTGCTCTCAAATACGCAGGGGCAAATAACTTCTTCATGCAACGCAGCTGAAGTGAGTGCAGAATTTAGTCTGTGATCACAGAACCAATGCTTTTTCAATATTTGTGTCTAATTATTTCAGAACTAAGAACTGAAGATTTTGCTTGTCTTACCCCATCATGCTATTTCATCTGTAAACAATAGGAGGTGATAACAGAGGTGACTCTCTTAGACGTAAAGCTTAGTGAAGAGAGACCTTATCAAAGTAGCCTCTTGCATTTCCTTGGAACCGTTGACATAGTGGCATTTAGGACCTGAGCCATCGTTCATACAGTTTTGATTTTGATATATAGTTGGTTTTGATATAAACAGCCCTGTGCCTACATTAACTACTCCATTACTGTTGACACCCACTTGAAAGACAGACTTCATGATTTATTCTTCATGTTTTACATTTCTTTGCTTAGGTTCCAATTCTTCCTAACCTTTACAGCCAGCATTTTAAGTTTACACATTGTTAGTTGTTATACCAGAAATATATGCAGTATATTAGGTTAGACACATACACAAGTCTTTGTAGAACGTAGGAGACTTCACAAAGACTGAAAATCTCTCTCCTAAAGTGTCTTTGAAATTACTCCTAAACTTTTATTCCAACTTAAGGGTGTAAATAGGATTTATGTATGAAATGGGCTGTTAGCACATGAGTGAATTTGGTCCAGGGGGTGTGTATGTTGATTTTCCACTCTAGAATTTCTGATCCTCCCAATTCTTCATTACTACCTGCCAAGATCGCTATTGTTAGGTTTGGTTTTTTGTACACCTGAAGACAGATTTATAACCTTTATTGTCAAACTATTCCACATCTGATCCTTTTTCTATTTGCCTTTAACTCTCTTCAACAGCCCCGATCATAACTGCTTAAAACAGTTTAAATGGATTAATGATGTTTTTATTAATTATTCATGTAACTAAAAGCTAGTTTATTTACAGAATAGGTTTTGGTTTCTGGAGTACTGGGTAAAAAGCATGTCACTGAGGACTTCTCTAAGTTGATTGTGTCCATATAAGAGGTTCTAACTTTCTCAAGTGCTTATTTCCAAGAACTTTCAGCTCCAAATGACTAGAGTTTGCAACAATTTTCTTAGGAAGATTTGAGAGTTTAAACATTTCAGACTTAGTGGCAAATTTTGGAGCAAGTAAATAGACCTTTTTGAGAGAAACCTTGTTCTGTATTTTGAGTTATACAATTATTTACCTAAGGTAATAAAATTCAACTGCTCTTGAAAATTAATGTTCTTTTACTGGTTTTATTTTGTAAAATAGCATTTCCTTAAAGCTTGATAGCTTGACTTAAATTAATGCACCTTTTCTATTTTCACATTAGATCTTAACTGACACATTTTATGATCACCTCTGAAAACCAATAATTAAAAGGTCTCATTTGAGACTTCCGTATTATGAATTCATAGTTCTTACTATAAACATACTCCAAAAAGAGATTAAACTTTGTGCCAGAATATAATTCTACAATTATATCACATTTTTCTTGAAAAAGTCAAGTATTCAAGCATAGAAGAACAAAAAACCAAAAAGATGAACATTGCATTAAAAGTAATAGCCATTAGTGTTATCCAAGAAAAATACATATATCCTGTACAAAATTGGAGACTCCACAAACCCAAACTCTAAATTTCCAGCTATTCATTGAATACACACCTGACCAGTAGCAGTTTGTGCAGGCCTTTTATTAGAAGTATGTACAATATATTGCCCTCTCCAGAGGGCCTGTGCAACTCCATCATAAAGAGAAGAAATGGCAACAGGCACAATGGAAGAGGCCTAAGGAAGGCTTTGGATATTGTTTGCCCCAAAGAAATGACAGAACATATTTGATGGCTGCAGGAATAAATACAGCATATTTATTTATAAAATATTTCATTTGTAAATTAATTATTTATAAATACAACTGTATTTATTGTAAAAAACAAGCTTCAGAATTGCTACAGCAGATTTTTATGATGGTATTTCTAAAGAACTGTTTACCAAAGGTGGAATTTCTTCACTGATGTGAATCTGCTTTTGTCATGCCTCTCTGGGGAGGTTTTGCAGAAGCAATTCATTTCAGAGGTACTCACTACAAGAATAACTTTGCTGTTCATAAGGGATCCAAAGAAACCTGAGGAGAGCATGCCTTCAGTGTAGACCAAGGAGAGTAAGCTGAAAAGCCATCTTCATGCTCTCCTATTCTTGTTCTTCTTAGTGCCATGCAATTCAGACATCCCAGACAGACGCTTCAACAGGCACGTGAGCAGCAGTGTTCTCCTAGCACCAATAGACTTGAAAAGGCAGCCTTATTAACATTCCCGCAGCTCTTCCCACACCCATCCCTAGTAAAACCCTCTTACCAAGTTTCTGAAAGCATCTTGGGATCTTTGGAAAGTGCCACAAGGCTCTATGCCTGCTCCTGTTCCAGGTCAATATTTCCTCTCTAATGATGTCTTCCTCTCTTCCACATCCCTTGCAATACTGTGAAAGGACACAGTAGGGATAAGGATTTCATCTACAGCTTATATAGATCCAACAACCCAAACAGCGTTTGCTGCTGCTGTGACCCAGGAGAGGTAAAATCTAATTTCTGGGTAGTTTTCAGTAACTTTTTCCTGTTTTGGGAACTGTTTTATTTCTGTTTAAATGTTACTATAGATACTGGAATTTAGCCTCACAGTTACATAACCAGCCTCTGCAGAGGCGAGGGCAAGGATGTCCAGAGGGACATAACACTCCCCCATGTGAATCTGATGCAGTGAACATTTGGGGTGAAAGTGCTGGGAGGGAAAGATACCCATCACACCTCTCTCCAGGTCTGGAAGGCTACATGCCTGCCCTGAGGCCCATAAGGGATGGAACACGGCTGAAGCATATGGGAATGACTGGGTGAAAATAGTCACAGGACAGTCATAAAAAATATTGAAAGGGTAACAGCAGATTTTGTTCAGACATAGAGACAGCGACACATGCTAACAGACACTGCACAGCTTGGAAACAGGAATGAAGGTGCATTGCAATTGCCTGGACCTTTCAGGACAGCGATGTACACGGAAACCAACCACCTTGGAAGAAGCTAAGCCTAGGCCCAGGGTGTTGGTGTGGCCAAGCACACCAGCTAATTAGCCCAAAAGGCAGAGCTAGTCAGTTGTTGTGTCACTGCTGCCTCTGTGCCCAGGATCTGTGGTGGTGGCCGGTTAAGCACAGTTCAAAAATCACCAGTTTCCTCAGAGCAAACTCTGAGCAATGCTACCTAACCACAGTAGTATGCTCATGGCCTCCAGCATTTTTCTGTTACTTATGAATATTTCTTTATCATATGGTAGGGAGAAAGAAGCTTCTAAACCAACTTATAAATGAATTTGGCTTTTTCACCTTCATGTTCATAAATTAGGAAATTACTTAGAAAAAGTCCGCTGTCCTCAAAACCCATCAAATCTCTATTGCTCCACCAAATACAGCTGAATTCCAAGTGGACACCAGCTGTAAGAGGGGAAGGATGGTGCACTGCTTTCCCAATGTTTTCAACAAAGCCAGGTTCAGCTCTTGACCTCTTGAAACATTTAAGCCTAAGTTCACAATTCCAAACTGAGAGAGGCATTTGAACATTTAAGAGAGCATCTGATTCAGACACTGTAATTTTCACCCTTCCCTGCTCACACTACCAGTTTCCTGAAAATTATGATCATGCTTCCCTATTTCACAGAGCTGCAGCAAAGAGAAATTCCCTTAGCAACTATGTGATGCTTGTCATCAAAGTCTAAAGAAAAGAACTGAAGAAGAGCTGAAATGCATCCTGCATCGCAGCCATATAAAATGCCCAAATGCTTTTTGTTTGAATTAGTGGCCATTGTAATCTTGCCTCTCTTGATAACTGCTACAAATGGTTCCAAGTGGTCCCTTTACAAACAGTGCAGATGCTGCTGCTTCTTTGGTGAAACAAGGAGAGAGCTTCACAAGACGGAGACATCAGGCACAGCCATTCAGGACCACAAGCAAGAATTAATCAACATCATGTGGCAATGCAGGCAAGTAGATTTTGTGAACAGAAGCATTGTTTCACCTTTCCTGCATATACCTGCTACCCCAGTTTTATATCTCACAGCTCCTATCTCACTGCCAATTATACTGATACAAGAGCTTTTAATCCATATGTCATTTTTAATAAAAGAGAGGCCATTTAGATACTCTTCACAAGCTATGAGCGTAGTGCTGTACTTGAAAAAGTCTCCAACACCATTTGGTATAAATATACAGTCAGTCCACTTAAGTTAGTAGATCTTTCCCAAAGCATGTAAAACACATCAGACACAGGTCCACTGCATTTGTACATTTAAAAGACAGGGTTTATGTAAACACAAAGAGGGATAGTAAATGATCCAGCATTGAGAAGGCAAGTAGGAAGTTCTGACTCCAGTGCTTGTAGTGCATACATATATAGAGACATTACAATTCTACTTCCACCTTCTGTGAAAAGACAAGACAAGACAAGACAAGACAAGACAAGACAAGACAAGA
>VZRL01006732.1:845024-962452 GCA_013397895.1 Origma solitaria
CGGGAACTGGGTCTCCGTCAGACCGTAGCTGCGGGGAAGGGGGAGCAGGACTCGCCGCGGGGGCTCACAGCGGGGCTCCCTCCGCGCTGTCCGGGAAACTGGCCGTGCGGCCGGCAGGAGCGGGAGGCGGAGGGCCGCCGCCGTGCGCCGGGAGGGCAGCGCACCTGTGTGGCCGGCGGGGCCNCTCTCCCGCCCGGCGCGGCCGCAGCCCCCGGCCTCTCTCCGGGGCGGTACACACTGAAGTGCCATCGGGTCCCCGGCGGGACACAGTGCCCGACCAAACCGAGGTGGAAAGTATAGCGGGCTCGCTCGCTTCCGCGGGCGACGGGGGAAATGCTGGGGCAGGAGCTCGCGTCCTGGCCGTGTCCCACCCGTAGCGCGGAGCGGCAGCGCCATGTCCCCCGTTTAACTCTCGGTGAAGTCAAGGATGAAATCGGCTCCCAAAAGTCTGCCCCTTGAATTGTCACGTCACTTTAGCACCGCTTGGCCGCCATGCAGGCGAAGGTAAAACGTGGGACCCCACAGCAGTGAAGTGCGGAGTTAGAAGTAACTTTCCTTTTGCTGGATGCCATTTCTTGGTTTTTTCTTCCTTTTTTTTCCTCTTTTTTAAAAAAAAAATTCTGGTTTTTAATTTGTTTTTAACCAAAATGGGAATAGGAGTTACTTGCTTTGGTCTGCTGTCAGGTGAGTGCCTGGCACAGCTAGGGAGCTCAGCAACACGAGCCTGCACTGCGAGATCACAGCACCTAACCAGAGCTTGGGAGAAAGACCTAGTTCAGAATAGCTCAAGTGGTCATTCAGGAGTTATATAAAAAAATACATTAAAGTCATTTTGTACCCTTACCTTTCGATTCAGGTATTGTACCTGCACTGTCTGCTGTGTTTTATTCACGTACCTTTGAAAATACAGGAAGTGTCACTGTTTATGGAACTGAACTCTGAAGGTTTAATTGTTAGTAAAAGCTGAGTTTGGGTGGCTGATAGGAGAACTCGGAAGACTTGACTTCATTTAAACTAATATTCATAAATATACGTTACCTGTATTGAAAACAAAGAATTACGTGGCTAGTGACTTTTTCAAGATATACCGACGTGATAATCACATGAGCAACTGGTACTTGTGTGAGAGGAATTACATCTGGATTTGATAATCCCCCCTGACCTGGAAGATGCTTATTTCAAGCTAGCTTTCACCTTGTATTTTTAAGAATATATTGTCTAGTATCAAAATACAAAATACCTGAAGCTACTTGAGTAGCCTTTTTTCACAAACAGGCAAATATTTCTGGGGTTTTTTCCCCCTGCACACCCTGTTATAGCTATGTTACAAATCCCAAGAGAGATTGGGGGTAAGGGCAAGGGGTGGGGGCAGGAAAGAATGCGAAATGGTCTCTCCCTTCCCTGAGAATCAAGCAAAATTTCCTCCAGGTTGCAGAGCTGCTAGGGAGCCCTTAGATACTGTGAGCATTTGACCTAGGCAACACCTGCTTATCCAAAAGCAGAAGCCTTCAGATAAATAATGATGTAAACGTGAGTGAGATTAGTTGAATACTCAGAGGTAATAGAGATGTTATACAATCACCAAATTACTTATATTTCCGGTTATTCAGTATGAAGAGGTAAGGAATTGATACTATTGGCATAAAACCTACACCCACACGTTGCTGTGTAGATGCTGTACTAGCCAGTTTTCACCCCATGTTCAATATTAAACTCCAGCTTTGAAAACCCATAGCATTCGTTGGTGTTGCTGTGGTACTCATCCACGTAATTTGCTGTAACACATTCTCACGTTTGATAATATTAGATGTCCCATCCATGGCACATAAATAACCAATGCAAGGTATCCAAGAGAAGAGAGAGTATTTGAAACCACAGCTTTGAAGGAAAACAAGTGCTGAAGTTTTTCTACTGCATGAAATCTAGACAAGCTGTGCTATTCCTCTGTCTCAGCTTATTTCTTTTATTCAGCTGTATCTTCGGGTGCTTCAAAACTAAAAGTAGTAGATCCATGGGAAATCAGATTCTGAAATGAAGTCTAAGTGCATATGAAAGCAGGGATGTGGAAGGCTAAGCATGTGCTGGCTTAGAAAAATATACTTGGGTGCAATGTGTGACGTTGGTTCTCAGCTATGGAGCAGTACTGAGCATGAGTGAGCCACTGTCCAGGAGCAGCCCCGAGCTTTACAAATCCTTCCTGCAATGGTCTCATCCCCCAGCTCACTGCAAAGAAGGTGCTTACTGCCAGGCTGGGCGCTGCCTCTTTGATGTCATGAAGCCAGAGCTCTGTTTAGCTACTGGCATTCTGTAAATACAGTAATAAACCAACTGGTCTAAGGAGAGGTTTCAGCGAATCCTCATGACCTGTGGTGTCTTAAAATCTCCTGCTGCCTCATGTTAAGGGAGCCTGTTTGTAAATAGGGCAGGTCCCCTGCATAAGGACAGTGTTTTTATTCACACCCAGTGAACAAACACCTCCACCCACTGTTGTTGTTTTAAAAGACTCCAGCTGCTCATGAATATAGGGTCAGGGAGGGCCGCCTAAATGTTTCTCTGTGCTTTCTCCCCAGCGCAGCCAGCAGAGCTGTTTCCTGTTCTTTGTTTCAAGGCTGGGGTTTGCGTCACACATTCCAAGTGGCATATGTGGTGCTCTTTCCTGTTTCAGGCTGTTTTCTGGCAGTTCGGTAGCCTCGTCCAGGCCCCTTGTCACTGCCCCTCAACTCCCAATCCCCACCCGATGAGTTATCATGTCTCTACACACTCAGGATTGCTTAAGATGCCTGTGTTATGTCATAACGAGGTTTCCAAGTTAACCTTTAACGCGCGCCCTCGACTCCAATATAGTAATGGGGATGAACTGGAAAGCTTTGTTCTGTTCACTGAAAACTTGAGTTCAAGTTCTGCAGAAAGTTGTGAGCCAGTTTTCTGCTCTCGCTTGCTCATCAGCTGATCTGGAATAGTTCCATTAAAGTCACAGAATTGCACTGATGTATAAAGAGAAAAGAAGGAAGAAAGTCCACATCTGTAGGCTTATACTTGTAAGAGGCTTTTGGCTTCGGCCCTTACTCAACCTGAATGGCCCACTATAAGCACTTGGTATTTCCAGACCTCAAAAGGAGTAGGTATTTTCTCCTTATACAGACTAGAGGATTCATTGTCTCCCAGATGTAATACAGAAAATGAGGCACTGCTCTCTTAACTTTTCTTTGGCATTAATAACTGCTGCTGTCCCACATTCTGCATTTTTGAAAGCATAAAATAATTGTTTTACTCCTGTTTTTATATTTATCTTTCCCCCTCACCCCGATTGCAGGCAGACAGTGAAAAATTGAAAGGAAATTGAGAAAAATATAAATCTTTCTGTTGCTTTGGATCTGACAGAAGAAGAGCTAAAGGACACCAAGCCAAAGCTCATTGAAATCAAGAGAAAGACTTGCATTAACTTCAGTGTGCCCCGGATGAAAATGCAAGATGGAGTGTTTATTCTTCTCTGTCTTTTATGGGCTGGAATATGCAAGGTTTCTGTACACACAGAAATACTTCCACTCTTTCATTTTACTCTTTTTTTTTTCCCCCCCCAATCATTTTTAAAGTAGTCTTTTAGTTTCTGCTCTTGCTCTTCTGGATGCTTCAGGTTAGCTGTTAGTGATCATTGCAGGTGTCTTGTAGGAAGTATCTGAAACACACTGTAAACTTCTTTCAGAGTTTAATTGCATGTGGAAAAAAAATTTATTGAATTATGTCCACATACTTATGGCAGACTGGTTTTTGTCTGTTCAGAAATCCAGATAAAAAGAAGTATTTGGCCACACAGTTTTGGTAAGTTGTTCATTGATTATTTTAATTTGTTGCTTTCAGTTGTTTTTATTTTGGTGCTTTTCTGCTCATTTTACAACATTGTAGATGAGTTTACCCATTAGAAAATGATCGCATATCTTAATTCTTGTACTGTTAATTTGCACAAGATTTCAAATATTTAATCTTTTTTTCCCAATGATGGAGGAAAAAAGTTGCATTTAACTGTATTTAATATTGGAAACTGCTGTATAATAAATGCAGTAAATTTTGTGGTTCACACCTTTTTGTAGCCAGAAGTTCTATAGAATAGGGAACTGAGGTTAAAATTATAATAATTTTTGTAAACCAACTTTTAAATACTAATTAACACTGCTAACAGGAGGTCTTTTAGAGTTCTTTTATGCTGTCAGTATTCAATCTTGGTGTTTTCATTCTGAGGCTAGTTGCTTCCAATCCAGAATATGAAGTTTGGCAGAGCTGGTTTTAGGAGAGATTTAACTCTTCCTTGTGAAGCATTCACTTGATGCCGAAGCTTCCTTTGCGGGTTTTGTAGCCGTAGGTGATATCTCCCAGGGGAAGGAAGTGTAAGTGTAGATCAGCCAAATGGAAAGACAAAGCTCCAACAGGTTTTAAATAGTAAACTAACTCAGAAGGAAAAAAACCTCCAACCAAATGCATGGTCTGCCTATCATGCAGTCAGTGTGCCTTACCAATAAGCTAACTTGATCCATGAAGACATGACAGGGTTTCCACTTTTGAAGAATCTAAGCTGCTTTGATCACTGTCACGTTTGTACCCATTGCACTGTTTTTCCCTGGTTGTTTTTTTCTTCATTTCCATAGGTACATAGACTTTCATTAACATTTGCCCTGTATTCAGATCCTTGTTCAAATTAATCATTAGGCTATTATTCCTAAATGTATACTTCCTTTCTCTAGTATTAGATTTTCTTTCTTCTTTCCCGTGTTATAAAAAATGTTGAATCTCTTTTTCATGCTCCCTGAAATAGCAGAATCCTTCATATAAGAGAGCAATATTTTCTGTCATTTTCCCCATGTAATAAAAAGGTTTAATATTTCTCCCTTTAAATTATCTTTTAAATTAACCTCTTAAGAAAAACACAACAAAAAAAACGAAATTCAGTTTGGAAGAGAAAGATTATCATACCATTCCACATACTTCACTTGTTTTCAAAAGTCTGATCTTTTATCCTTACTAGACTGTTTCTCCTTCTAAGAAGTAGCTTGAGACAGGAAACCAGACAGCAGTCTGCCCTGATAAGGGACAATATTGTCTAATGGAGGTGCCTCAAGAGCTTTTCTTTCTCCTCTTAGGTTCAATAAGTATAGAACTGAAGGTTGAACAGGGTTTACATGGATTCAGTTTTTCCTTGGTAAAGAAGGTATTTTCTTAACAAGCACTTCAAGAACATTTTGCCCAAGATTTTTACATACAAAGAAGCCATTTCCAGGCACGTGGCTTCAAAGAGCCTGCAACAGTATTATCAGAAATTTAGTGGAAATACCGATTAGTCTGCCACACAGGTGACAAGTCATTATGTCAAAGCAGTTCTAGGTCAGACAAGGTGATGTCAACAAAGTGATGATGCACAAGTTGTGCAAAACCACAAGTTTTTCAGCCTGCTTGCAGTCCTGAAAGGAGGAGGATAAAAGATTTTTAAGTCTTTGCTAAGAAGCGAAAATAGTTTGAAATACTAAATACCTGAATTGTGTAGAAATGCTCTTTTTCTTAATGCCTGTCAATAAAACTTCAAGGAGAAGATTTTTGCCTAGGTGCCATTTTCTTTTAAAAAATATTCTAACTTTTTCAACAGTTATTACTGTTACCCAGTGGAAATCCAGCAAATAAACAACACAGAAAGCTGTTGTTCAGTAGAACATTTTCTTGGTGTGCTGGTTCTTCATGATTCTCCTTCTGCTCTGTTCCTCATGGTGTGGCTGCTCTGGTCTCTTCCCACAGTACCATGTCTGGACCTTTGTTCCTTCCACTGCTCTTGCTTGCTTTGGCTGAGTCTGACTGCTGTGCTGAGCTGGAGAGCTTCTTTGCCTGCTATTTTGGGGTCAAGTGCAGTTAAGCTAACTTCCCATTAAAGTTAGTGGAACTTTAGAAACACTTTTTTGCTGACTCAGGTCTTGATGAGCAATTGGTACAGTTTGCTTACAGCAAACACCTTACCAGCTCTGGAAAACAGTTTTTGTACCTTCCACAGGGAATGTTGGTCTCACAAACTGGTTCCTCTGTCAAACTCTCAAGGTGCCACTGAAGACTGCTTCTCACCTGGGTTCAGAAAACCTCCCTTGCCTTTTGGATTTCATCCGTGGAGAATCTTCTGATGCTATTGCTTCTTCCTTGTATCTGGGGAGGTTTGACTTCAGGCTCACAGAATTCATAGTTTCAGAGCAACAGTCTTGAGTCCCAAAGTGCCTGGACTGGAGAGCTTTTGCAACATGACTTAATGGTGGCTGCTGGATACAAACAGTGCTGCAGGAGCTGCAGCTCTTTGCAGAGGGCACTCATGCAGTGCTAATGTAGCAGATACCATTACATTATTCTGTAATTATACTGACAATAACAATCATACCTTGAAGCTTCTAGACAAAGACTTACTGTACATGGGGCAGCATTTCTTTGCTTCCCCCAGGCACAAAGACTGAGGAAATAAGCCCTGTATGTGTTTTCAGGCAGAGTGAAGAGGGGCAGAATGTATGGTCACCACCCTCCTGTCTGCAGCAAAAGTCACTCACTGGCTGCTCTTCCAGGTATTCAATGAGACCATAGACTTTATGTTAGAATGAACCTTTGTTGTTGGATGTGCACAGTCAAAACTGGCCCTCTGCCCTACCCTTTCCTTTCATAACAGGTCTGCAGAGTTGGTGGACCTTGAAGGTAGATGTACAGAGCTGCTGGGAGGAGCTGCACTGTGGTTGCCCTTTTCCAGCTACTCTGCTGTGCAGATGTGTAGTCTGGGTGCATTCTTTAACCACTTTGCACATTTCATGTAGAGTAAATAAGCTATACAAGCCCTTATTGTCAGAATACACATTTAAGTACCTTTAAGCTTTCATTTAATCTGAATTATGTCTCTGAAACAATAAACCATACACCTGTCAGGAAGTTAATATTGTGGAGTCTTCAATGCTGACAAGGTGATGAGATCTAACGATAATAAACTTCCCTTCTGGAATAGATACCTTGCTGTATACTTGATCATAAGGGCAGAGTTTGTGTTGTTTGTGGCTTGCTGTCCTCATTGGACTTCAGATAGGAGAATACTGAGGGACTTTGCCTGGACTTTACCTTGCACCTGTCCTTATTTGCATACAAAACCCAGTTGCTTCATTCGTCTTTCTGAAGTACAGGGTGTGAGCAAAATCTTATCAAAAGCTGTGTCCTGTTTGGACAAGTTGGACTGACTTGGCAGAGATCCACAGGGTGGAGTGAATGGGAGGAGGCAAGAAAGTAAAACTGGGTGGCTTGTTAGGAGAAAAAAAGAGGGAGAGCAAAAAAAAGAGAGGGTGGAATGTTTGCTTACCGGATTGCAGTTAATTATTTAGTTTCAGATTACATGTGTTTTAAATTCTTTTTCCTCACATGAGAAAACCCTTCAGTGCAAAATGGTTTCCCTAATAAAGCGAAAGACAAAGACTCTTAGTTTTTAATACATTCAACATGAATATATTGTTGTCACCTCACTGGTTTTTCCAGAGCACCTCAGGAATGAGAGGTGGTATTTTGATTTTCCTGAAACTGTTTGTATATACCAAACAATTTGCAGTCTTTCAAACAAGTACATTCTGAAATTTGTAGAATAGAACCCAAATGTTTTTTCATTCCTCTGTAATAGAAATAGATAAGATTGTTTACTTTCCCTATTTCCCCCTTCTCAAATGTTTAGGAGAGTGAGACTGAGAAGTTCTGAGTTAGTAGGCATGATTTTACAAATACACTGGAAAAAAATACCTACTTCTTAGTAGAAGTACCATGCTTTATTTGTGTGTGAGTGTACATGCACATATCTGCTCATGAGTGTGGTCCAAGCCATCAGTTTGTAGCATTATTTTAAAATACAAAGAGCAGTCTTTTGTGAGTTTATTTACAGCCTTAGAAAAATGTCCTTTTGAGCTAAATTTTAAATGCCAGATCCAAAGCTGGCTTAGATTGACTCTGTAACAGTCCTGCAGGACCAAGTGTTACATCTTAATTAATTTTCCTTTCTTAAAAATTGTTTTCCAGTCACTCTCAAATGAGGAAAAAAACCCTACTGCTTGAGAATAACTTGATAAAGAAGTGCTTGATTTCTATACTATGATGCAGCATAGTAAACTTACATAAAAGTAACGTTTTCCTCTGCTATTCTGCACTTGAGAAAGATTGAGAATTACTTTTCACTTTTGTTCGGAGCAGTACTTCCTGTTGTCTCTGTCAGTTTAATTCCTTCACAGTAATTTAGAACTATCTCAGGAAAAACTGAAATGTGTAGCATGACATGTGAAATGTGTATCAAGTGTCTTTTCACACACTTTCTTGGAGTAAAAGGTGAAAAGGCATAACTCTTAAACTGAAGAAAATACAGTTTTAAAATTATAAAATTTACTGAAGGGAAGAGCATCATTGCATTTGCTTAGAACAAACTTTTCTTACTCTTCTTTCTTTCTTTCTTTCTGTCTTTCTTTCTTTCTTTCTTTTCTTGTTTTCTCCTTTCTTCCTTCCTTTATTCTTTCAGTAAAGTAGAAATTAGTGTGTCACTTTATCTATGCACATATAAACTAAAAATCAAAATTTTCTGGAAACCTTAAAGAAATTAGTTCTAAATTCTCATATAGGAGCTCTGAGTGGCTACATTTTACTGTAAACATTTTTAATGTCTGAAAGTAGAACTTTACTGCTTTCACAATGCATGTAAATGTGTGAGAACATGAATGATGGATAGATACGTGGATATATTTCTGGTAAGTCAGTATTCTGAAACGTTAGTTGTAGCTATGTGAAATGTTAAAAACCTGAAAAAGATAACTAGATAACGGTTATCTAAAAGATAACCATTCAAAGAAAGTAGTATAATTAATAACCTTCTCACAAACATGCTTAAGGTATTTACGGAACTATCACAACTTTCAGCAAAGTCACCTTACGTGACAAGCTCGCAAACTAAAACTACGTACTAAGTTTAAATTGGAAATTACATTAAGCTGCATTATTTGTTTCACTTCAGTTTTGTGATTTGTTTTTGTCAGGCCTGTAAGAAGAATTATGAAGATACTGTAATTTACTTCTGCTACTTGTTTGTTTCCATTATTCAAAAGGCACACTGTTGTAATAAATTTCCAGAAGTCTTTAAACTTATACCTGGATAATTAATGGTGGACTCTAGAACAGGTCATGCCATCTTTCTTTGGACGCTCTTAACAAATTCTGATCTATAAGCACACGTTAATTGCAAGATTTTTCATTAGTGTAGGCTTATTATAATTGTTTTAATTTGAGCAGATACATCTTGAAACGTTCATTTACATTTCTGGGAGAATTTCTCGGCCACAGCTACAAATCTGCTGGTGAGCCTTCAGCCTGTCCCGCGGGGTGGATTGCAGATGGTGGAGTCTGGCTGTATTCGCTTCTTTCCAGTGCCATCTACTGGCAAATTGAATTTGCGTCATTTACTTTTGTCCTCGCATCTTAATAGGGGTCGTACCCCTTCCAGGCGGGGCTGTGAAGTCTGCGGTGTATGGTCAGAACGTGCTCCTTTAACATCAGTCATATAATGTATAACCTCGAGTGATTTATAAACAGCTTGGCAACATCTAAATGCCATTGCAAACAACTTCCTCTTGCTTCCCCTTAGTTTCTCTGTGTACCCTTACGGCTTTGCCCAGAAGAGGTATCTCCTTTCCTTCACAGTACCTTGCCAAGAGTACACCCATGGCAAATGTGTACTTGAAAGTTATGGCATGCTTTATGCTAAATACTTTTATTTCAGGTATTTAGAGATTGGACAAGTAGGGTTGAACACTGTGGGAAATAAAAACCCTGAAGCTGCACGGAATGCAAGGAGATTTTTTAAAGTGCTTTTATTTTGCACGGTTAGCATGAACAGTTGTTGAATTGTCAGTAAATCCATTATGTCGTAGTAACTGATGAATTTTTTCTGTTAAGTCATTGCAGCATGTTGAATGCAGTCCAAGTTAGTCTTGAATTTTAATCTTTGTGTTGGTATCAGTGTCACTGTATGTGAACTATTGAGCATTTCTATTAGGACTCTTAGGAAAGAGACATCGTCTCCAGAATCAGTTCACTTGTATAAACAAGATCATTCTGAGGTTGTAGTGCTGATGACAAATGCTTGGTCTAAACTGTGGGGTGTTAAAACACTTGACAGCTAATGAAAGTGAAAATTCTGTGGTCTTGGTGTGCTGGCATGCACAACAAAAATTCGAGTTAACTTTCATTAAAATGAACAGATGTCCATTTGTTTCAATAGCAATTTGGAAAGAAAAAACTTGCAATAAATTCAGTCAAAGATTTAAAAATCTATGTTAGAGATGGATAAATATTAATCTGACAAAATAGTAAGTTCTCTACAATTCAGAAAGTTGATTACGGTGTTTCCTGTGGCTTTCTAACACCTTGTCTTTCCCCAGCAGGGCAGGACATCAGCAGCATAAGAACGAGTGAATAAAAAAGATGCTAATGTTTGACCCAGTCCCTATCAAGCAAGAAGCCATGGAGCCTGTTTCAGTGGTAAGACTTCTAAAGTATTTTGGCCCTAAAGATGTCTCTTCAGTTTTTCCACCCTTAAATTCATCCTGAGATGTCATTAAGCTTTTGACTAGCTTAGGAAAGCGTGTAAAGCTGTATTTTGCTCTTAGTGCAATCAGATTCACGTTCTAGGAAAACTTTCTGTAGTTTATTAATTTATTGCCTTAAATGACCTGACCCCTTGCCTATCAGAGAGAGAGAATCCAAGTATTCCTGAGCCACTGCTCTGTAAAGATGATCTCTGTAGCTCATGCTGCTGATGGAGGTGGGTTGCAATTAAGTTGCAGTGCTTTGTGGTGAAGTGGCAATAGCCTGTGGTTTCAATGTTACACCTTTTGAACTAAATTAACTGCTTCTTGCCCCCCTGTTTTCTCTTTCTCTGTTGGTTATGATAATAACAGCAGAAAATTAATCCCAGTAGAAAAAACCCAAACCAACAATGCCTTTTTGCTGGGTAAACTGGTTGCACTACTTTACCATGTGTACAAATGAGAGCTAGGGCAGTGGAGAAGGAATGTGGGGAAAAAAGGGGAAGAAGAGACACTTCTATAAAATTCGGTTAATTTTCCATGAACTAAGGGTATAGGGTCATCTCAGAGAAGAGTCTGATAAACAAGAGCAGCAGGGACGTGTAAGTGGGAGCAGTACAATGAGATTTGTGATGATACAGTCTGGTGCTGAAAGGAAAGGTTTTGACTTGGCTCCCTCCTAAGCCAGTTTTGTGTCTCCTTTGTGTGACTGAAGAATTGTGTGGTCCTACAATGATTTGGAACCTTTGGATCAGCTCACTGAATGGTCAAAATTGCCAACCCACCAAAAATACTCAGATTTTGGTGAGATCAGGAAGCTGATCTGACTCATTCTGTGCAGCTGCTCAATATTAGAGCAAGGGGAGGGGGGAGAATGAGAGAACAGGACCTCCCCTTTCAGCAGTAGCCTGCAATAACAGATTAAGTGTAGCATGAAACCACACCCCTAGAAAGGCTGATCCATTAAAAGGGTGAAGTCAATGTACATAACTCAGAGTGCATTAAACTCGTGCTCTGAATGGCATCCTTCAATGGAAAGTTTGTTTCCTGTTTTATTTAAAATAAAGAATAATTTTCATACATTTAAATGCATCTGTAGGCAGTCTGATTTCTTCAGTGCTGTTAATAACGCTTCTGGGAGTTAAGTTTATATGCATTTTAAAATTACAGTTTGACTTTCATGGGCTTTATTTGCTGGAGAGCAATGATAGAAGAATAACTGTCACTGGCAGTATGAGTGTGATGAATTCCAATATTTGGGTCAAGAAAGGACCTTAGTATTGGCCAGCCTGTCAGTCACTTTAATAACATTTATTGTGTAACCTTATTAAGATTAGTGGTGATTATTTGCTATAATCTAAGATTATCTAATGGTGTCCATCGAAAGCAGAAAATAGGCTGGTTTTACAAAAGAAGTGTCATTACTGTCTTTTGGGCCTCCTTTCATGACGTCTGCCTGCATCTCCCAAAGAAAGTTCTGCAGTGCTTTGGGGTTCTGCACAAGACACACGAATGCCCCAAACAGTCATGTGCTTCTGCCAGATGGGCAGGGTCAATAGCCTCAGTAGGCTCACCAGGAGAGGAACCAGCAGTCTTTCCCAGACCAGCAGATGAAGGGAAAACTGCAGTGGGAAGAACAGGGGAACATTTTTGAGCCAAGTGCATTTCAAGACTGTAGTTCCAAATATTGGTTATTTTATACCATATCCTTCTCCTAGTGATGTGCTGCCTTCCATGCACAATGGTCTTCAGTTGGACCTCTGAAGACTTCTCATAACTCAGTGTGATCACTCTGACCAGCTATTAAAGACTACTCAGAGCATTTTACCACATCTGTATATTTTTCTTTTCACCATTGCATAATGGAATTTAAAATAAAAAAAAAAAAGCATAAAAGAAAAAGGAGAAAGTCCAGAGAAAAGGATAATTTTCAAGTGAAGTTTTCCTCACTGAACACCACTATTTTTTCCCTTGGGCTGAGGACCACGTGTGTTTCAGCTTCTGTACACACACAGGCTGCTTAGCCCCAAGCCCTTGAGGTCCCCAGCTCTTCTTGGTCTTGATGCTTCCTTGGAGCCCTGGTGCCACAACAGAAACTGCTTTGGAAATGCCTGTAAAGGGAGGTATTGTGATATGGAGAGAACATAGGAAAGGACAGCAGCCACTGAGTGAGTTAGTTTTCTTGAGCACCTGTGAGGAGGTGGAATGAGAGAGAAACTGTCAGTGTGATGTTGTGAGGTGCTAGCACACACACAGCACTGTGGGCTGACATAATGCAGAAATCTAAAATCAGAATTATTTGTATTGCATCTTTCATTCCGATAGTATCATTAGAGGCCAAATTAAATTAACCCCCTTAGGAATTACTCACTCTTCTACCTGAATGTAGGTGTAAAGTCTGCCTTTAAAACATCTCAGCAGTTGGAGTGGAAGTAGGAAAGTTAAAATGGCTTTGACACCACTGCATTTCAGGGTGTGTGGCTGAAAGGATTAACTGTACTTCTCAGGTGACTGAAGCTTGCACCCATACTATTTCATCACTCTACCAACAGCTCATACCATTTATTGAAATGAATTACTAAACATATATTATGATAGTTCTTAATGAAATAGTGATGAAGTCATCTGAGTCCTACCTAAATATTTGCTGTGAGGACTTTTTAAACATTTGGACCAGTTACCATTTGGTGAAACAAGTTGCTTTTTTGTTTGAATTGGAATACACAGTTTGTGTAGCAGAATAGTAGAGGGAAGACTTAGTCAGGTGCAAGAAGTATGACACTGATTATGTGGGTCATCATGATTAGATTTATTGATAATACAGTATTTAAATATTGCCAATGCAGTATATAATATAATCAGGTCTAAAGTGTTATAATATATATATAAGCAGGTTCAGCTGAAAATATTTACAGTCTTTGGCCTTGCAGAATGCACAATTACAAAGGAACAAAGCACCTGTGGAACTACTTCAGGGTTTTTTCTTTGTATATGACTGAACCTTGGCATTTTTACTCACCCATCCAAAAGTGAGTGTTTCATTCTTCACTGTGGCCGTACTTTGCGGGCCTCCCAGCCAGGCAGAGGGGGGATCTACCTGGAAGCTGCCCCCAACCTCAAGAGACCAGTTGTCCCAGTCTCCGGCAGTATTTTTACCCTTTTGCAGGCTGGTGTGTACCAAAATCAATCATCATAGCTCCCCCATCAAAGAATGCATAAACTATGTGAGCATCCAGACAGTTATTCCTCCAATTGCCACCTGCTGTTCTTAGGATAAGGTTACACCTAGGGATGCTTGTTCTTCAACAGACTCATTGGCCAAAAGCATTCACAGAGATTTAAATTGCACAGGCTTTTTCCTTTTTAGCCTTCTTGCCATGGAAGAAAAGTTC
Organism: Origma solitaria; assembly: GCA_013397895.1. NCBI lineage: Eukaryota > Metazoa > Chordata > Aves > Passeriformes > Acanthizidae > Origma > Origma solitaria. The sequence continues at coordinate 859,018 of VZRL01006732.1, forward strand.
ATAGGCAGTGACATTGTGATTGTCCCTGACAAACCTGCAGCACTGTAAATGCACTGATGCTTAGTGGTGGAATGTTTACAGTTTGTTGAAGCTGGGTGAACTCTGTACTGTAAACCAACAACAGGAGTTTTAACACAAGTACTTAATATTTCTTACCTGTTTTTTCAAGAGGCTGGCTAAATTTTACGTTCATAGGGTTGTTTATAAAAGATTTGGTGAATTGCTTCAAAATATGCTCAGCTGTACAACAAAAATGTTTGCTGTGGCAGTGTAGCGGAATTTGGCAAATTATTTCAGAATAGTGGTTGATAATGTACACTGGTGAAAACAGCAGTCTTCCTGGGTGGTGGTGGGGGTACATGTGAAATGTTTGGGCTATCTTTATGCTTGATAGCCCAAACATTGATAGATTGACAAGAGGAAAAGCATGGAGATTCTTCTTAGGAACCTATTGTTTTAATTGTATGAGCCACATGGATATGACTCAAAAATATTAGAAGTTCCTTTGATTTATTTTCCAGTTTCTTTTTAGCTTCAGTTGTCTGGGTTTTAGTATGGACCAACAGCAAGGAAAGGGAAATTAATTGCTTTGTAAGGCCCAAAGAGGGGAAGTGATGATATCAAACATAAAAAGAGCTAGACGGGGACTGTAAGGGGATATATGTTGAAATACAATCTTGCATCTTTATAATGATCTGCTGTCATGACGTACTGTTCCGCATAGGGATGTTTAGGAAAGCAGAAGTTACAGGAAAGTGGGAATTTGTTGGGGTTTTTTCCATCCAAGTCAGACCAAACTCCTACATATGCTGTTAATTCTCACAGAAGAAACTCAAGGAAAATGCATCACCCTAAATATTTGAGGCAAACAGAGCAATGATACCCAATTCTCCATTGTTCCACCAGAACACTGTGCATAAGCTCTTGGACAGGTGAGAAAAGACTGCCCTTGTAGCTGTGAAGCATGCTCCTGCTTCCTGCACTTGGTGGCATTTAAAAAACTAAACAGAAGTAGTTGGGCTTTTTTTGTGTGTCTTTGCTGTAGTTAATGCTTCCTCTTTACAGAGAGAGATTGTGAAGTCATCCTTACTCCCCCATCCCATATTCCCCAGGGGGTACTGTCTGTTTCCCTGGAAAAGGAAGGAAAAGCAGCACCAAATTTGAAGGCCGTGGTTCATATCAACCTAATGGCAATTGCTGTGTCCCAGGGAGCTAGAAACTGAAACTTTGCTATGCTAGAAGATACAGGAAGCTTAACTTCAGAGCCAGTGTAGATCTGAGTCTGACTTACTCCAAATGAACAGGGTTTTCACGAGACTTCATTTGTAGGGAAGCAAAACTGGTTTTCACCAGTGTCTGACTGATAGCAGATACTCTGCTTTTCATTGTCTTTGCATCCTCAACTTCTTCACCTTTGTTTTTTCCTCAAACACATAATAATTTGTCACACCGCATTTTTCTATGACAACTTTATCTGCGTTCCAGGTAGAGTAGCAGTTAAAACCGCAGAAGAAAGAAAAGTTTAGGAAAATTATTCAGAAACTGCCAGAAAAAATTGCTGATACTAAATCTGGGCCAGCTTAATTGCAACAATGAAAACCTTCTATGCAAGATAATACAAGGCATATGGGGTAAAATACCAAGTTCCTAAAATAATAATTTCTTAAAAATATCATTATTTTCTTCCTACTGTTTGGAAAGTATTTCTTGCTTGTCTCAATATATTTTACTTAACCTTTCTACCTTAGAGTTCTCTGTACAACATTTTAATAAAGTGGTATTTTTTTCAACACAGACACACACTCTTGGTGTTACTTGAAGAGTTGAAAGAGGATAACTGCTTATATAGAAAGGTTACAGCTAGGGATGCTTCATTCTTTAATAGACTCATTGGCCAAAAGCATTTCTGGAGATTTAAATTGCACAGGCTTTTTCCTTTTTAGCCTTCTTGCCATGGAAGAAAAGTTCATAGGCAGTGACATAGAGATCGTCCCTGAAAAAGCAGCAGTACTGTAAATGCACTGATTCTTAGTGGTGGAATGTTTACAGTTTGTTGAAGCTGGGTGAACTCTGTACTGTAAACCAACAACAGGAGTTTTAACACAAGTACTTAATATTTATTACCTGTTAAAAATCGGATTTTTTTTGCTATGCCTATAATTTGATCAGATTGAATAGATACTAAGTGATGTTAAATATTAAGTTATAGCAATATTTAGTGGTCTCCATCACTTAGAATGCTAATAATTTCATTGCTTGTCTCAGTAGTGCTGGCAAGTCTACAGACAGCACTTGCAATAATGGCATTTAATAAAATTCTGAGGAACCAATTACTCTCAAAGATGAATGTTTCTATAGACGGAATTTGTAAGAATAGTCATAAAGAGAATATATAATGTTTTAGAGGTTTTAATGTAGTATTTACTGTTTCAAGATTAATCACCATTGTGTGTCTGCTTTATTTGAATATTTTATGGACTGGGTAACTCAGCTTTGTTGTTTTATCACAGTGCTATGAATGCAGGAGGAAAATTTAATATTTTCTAAACTCAGTGTTTCAAACAGTAACTGAAAAGAAGAAAATTACATTTGTGTCATTTTGAAAAAATATCTGCAGTTAATATTGACATATAAAATGAACTAACTGTTCCCTCACAGGGAAGACGGAGGTAAGAAGCCAGGATAATGTATTGACAGAAGTGTTCACCCCAGGATGAAAAATATTTGAAATGTTATGGAAATAACTTTTTAAAAATACAGTAGTTTTATACTTCTGATCTGTTTCACTTTCTACCATTTTGAACATTTTTGTAATCACTCTCATAAAAATATTTTTGGTGCCAAAGAATTAATTAGTTTCTTAATATTAGTTTACTTATCTAAAATCCAAAGATAGCATTTTATTTCAAAAAGTTGACAGCAGGACTAAAACTTCGCCTGCATTGCATTTTCTGTGTCTCTCTGCTGTGTTAGAACATCACATCAATTTTCACTGTGAGTCAGCTGTTAGTAAACAACCTCAGTTTTCAACAGTTTTTAAATGCAGTATTGGCTCAGATATTTGTTTAATAATACTGCACTCTGCAGTGAAAGGTAATACTTCTTGGTTTAAAAAAGTCATTGTATGTATGTTTTTTATCTTTATAATACATACATACATGCATACATATATATATTTATTATTACTAAAATGTAGAGATCATCACATAAGTCAAGATTAGCTTTGGGGTTTATATTGTAATGAGAACTGCTAGCTACCACTAATAGGAATATTGTTCTGACACACCTAATGTTTATCCTTTTACTCATTTCCCAAAATTAGGCTGGCTAGTTAGCTGCTTTATATCTCAAAAAATGGTTTAGAAAGGTTTAGATTTTACCTTTTGCACTCTATAGTTTCTCACCCATTACTTACATAGTTCAGCTGTGTATTTTTTATTGATTGTAGGGTTCAGATACATAATTCTTTGCTTTAGTGACCATTGTTTCTCAATTACCTTAGCAGTTGATTTGCACCCATTACTTGCAATTCTAAGCCCAACTGCACGCCTCTCCTGCCAGAATTGATGGTCCTCAGAACATAGTTATATGCTTGGCATAGCAGACATATCTCCCAGGTCAGTTAAGAAATGTACAGCTTAATATATGACAGGCAATTTTTAAGGGAGAAAAGTAGTTGAATAAGCCTTGAAGATTTGTTTTCATAATCTGTTTTACATTGCTTCTGAAACAGTGAATCAGTACTTGAATAACGTCCTTTGTGTGGAATCTGAGGCTATATTTAATTCGCTTTTATTTATAAAGTACATTAAAGTGCTTTCTTGAAACTTTTTCGTTTTGCCCCAGTTTTATTAGCTGTGTTTCTTTTTCAGCAGTAATTGTGTATATGTGTTGATTTATTATTTGATTTTCTGTATTTCTTTTCCACTCCTCCTGACAGTCATACCCATCCAATTACATGGACCAAATGAAGCCAAACAAATACGGCGTCATTTATTCTACACCAAGTATGTTGCACAATAAATTCTACTCAAACCCTGAAGGACTATCAAATGGAATCCAGATGGAGCCAGTAGACCTTACGGTAAATAAACGGAGCTCACCACCTTCAACTGGAAGTTCTCCTTCCCCACTAAAATTTCAGACTGTGCATAGGAGAACTTCACCTGGATTGACTCTGTCCTCACCCAGCTCACCTCTCAGTAAATTCACACCGTCACCCCCAGGAGTACAGCCTATTTCTATGCCAATAACAATCCCACCTGTAATGGCCGCTGCTCTTTCACGCCACGGACTGAGAAGCCCTGGGATACTCCCGGTTATACAGCCTGTTGTGGTCCAGCCAGTTCCTTTCATGTATGCTCCCCATCTCCAGCAGTCCATCATGGTGTCCACAGTTCTTGCAGACGAGATGGAACCTCCAAGTAGCATGCAAGGTTGGTGTTGTCAGAGTTCCTTTCTACGCCATCTCATCCCGACAAAATAACATGGTATCCGAGCATTCAGTTTCTGTGGGATTTTTGCATTTTAGGAAATGGAACATACTTCCTGTTCTTCCAAAATACACAGGCATAGAATTTGTTGTGTAAATATTTTACCATACTTACCAAGGTCATAGGATCACAGAGTCAATTAGGTTGAAAAGACCACTGAGATCTTCAAGTCCAACCTATGACCTAACACCACTTTGTTAGCCAGACCATGGCCCTGAGTGCCACATTCAGTCTTTTTTTGAACACCTCCAGGGATGGTGACTCCACCACCTCGCTGGAAAACCCATTCCAATGTTTAATCACCCTTTCTGGGAAGAAATTCTTCCTTATGTCCAAACTGAACCTCCCCTGGTGCACCTTGAAGCCATGTCCTCTTGTCCTGTCTCTAGTGGCCTGTGAGAAGAGGCCAATCCCCACCTGTCTACAAGCTCCTTTCAGGCAGTTGTAGCGAGTGATAAGGTCTCTTCTGAGCCTCCTTTTCTCCAGGCTAAACAACCTCAGCTGCTCCTCACAGGGCTTGTGCTCCAGACCCTTCACCAGCTTCATTGCTCTTGTTTGTATCTACACAAAGCTATTCATCTACTGAGATCTGGACTGATAAAAACGTCGGACTGATAAAAATGAGTAGAAATGTTTTGAATCATAGTTCATCAGGAGATAACTAAAACTGGAAGATTTTGTATTTAGTATAGATTGTGTCACACTAAATATAGAACTAAATATAGAATGGATTTCTTCTGTTTTAACTATAGCTTTTTATATTTTTTTTTATTTCCATATCTCTTTTATTTTTAATGTGTTGCTTTTCTTCTCCTACCCTCTCCCATACAGTGCCTGTCATTGAGTCTTATGAGAAGCCTACACTGAAGAAAACAATCAAAGTAGAGCCGGGAAGTGAACCACCGAAGACTGACTTCTATCCTGAACAAATGTCACCTCCAATGATGACCTCGTTGTCTCCTCAGCAAGTAATGTTGCAAGAGTAAGTAGCTAACAGTAGTGCCACGATCAGCGGGAGAATAGAAAGCAGTTCATTGCCAGTTTTGGGGAGTGGGAAGGATTGTTGCTATGCTTTAGAACAGGTGATAAAATACAGGAAAGCATTCATCCTTCCTCCACTGCCACTGTGAAATGTGATTTCAACTTTCTTTTCCCCCTTCTTTAGCAATACAGGAGTTGATATATATTTATACATCACAAAGATTTGCCATTTATATAATGCATTTCTAAAGTGATGGTAGTCCCAATCCTACAATTTATTGAAAGCAGGACTCCCAATAAGCCAGTGATAACCTACTTACATAAAACCAGCAGCAAAATTGAAAGAAACTTAGAAGACGTTTCATACCGATCTCTCTATTGATGTTATTTGAAATACCTTTCTTTAAAATGAATGTTGTGACTTTCTCCTCTTGGAGGACCTCTTTGTCTTTTCAAAAATTTTGCCTGCTTGGTGGGAAGAGCCTCTTCAGGCCTACAGGTTCTATGTATATCCAATGAAATTCCATTTTTACCTGAGGACGTTGTTCTGTGGGTGATTTTTTTGGCAGCTCAAGTAGTTCCTGAAGCTTTCTCTCCTCACAGCCGCTTGTTTCCATCCCGGTACTAACTCACTGTGCTGGTATAGCTGTTACTGGGGCCACTGTATGAACTGGATCATAGATCTAATGGGTTTTTAAACAGTGATATTTGCAGAAGGCAGGACAAGGACTAGAAGAAGAAACTAGGTCTGGGGCATAAACCTTCTAATTGAAAACATTAAAAAATTCTCAAGAAAGTACCTGAGGAGCCACGGGCCCTCTTCCATTTCCTGTTTTCCGACGGAAAATCCTCTCAGCTTACTAAACACATGGAATGACCTGGAGCGTGGCTCTGGCAGGAGCTGAAGTGGGGAACTGAGCAGGGCTCACAGCGCAGAACCTCAGAATCCATTTCTGCACTTTCCTTGTGCTCACCCTTGAGGTGGTTGTGTTTGACCTCACCTCACAGAGCAGGGAAAAAGGGCTTCCAGCCAGATTCTCAAAACTCAGTGTGAGTATGGCTCAGAAAGAGAAAGAAAAGCCTAGGATGGGTGGTCTCCTGTATTTCCTCCTGAAGGCTGCCTCTTCCTCCTGCACATGGCCATTGGCTTCGAAGGCACACCACAGCTCCAGGGCTGACTACATTCCACAGCAGCCTTGTTGTGGGCACCCCTCCTTGTCTTCAAACAGCTTAGACACAGTTTCTTGACTGCAGGCTCTTTGCAATTAGTTGCCAGGTAGCTTTTGTAAACGATATGCTATTTTAAATAACCTTATATGTTTCATTGTAATAAATATAAAATAGTAAACATGCACGTTTACTAGTTGGTTACTTACCTTCCATAATGGACCTGCCACATAAGGGAGTCTGGGCTTTATGTAGCTGGAACTAACTATTGCTAGGTCAGGACTATCAAACAGTTCAGTTTACTTTTTGTCTTTGTTAAGTCTCTTTAACAAGAGCAAACCAGTAAGTGCTGTTCCTGGCTGGTACCACACCCTTCCTCCAGGGCTGAGACTTCTGCAGACTTGTCACCTGCATTAGTGATTTGCATTATTTATTTCCCAATGGGTCTAGTTTCCACAGGAAACCCATCCACTGAGCAAAGAATATAAAATTTGGTATAATGTGTAGATAGCTTTGTTACAAAAAATATTTGTATAGTCCATATTTCCAAAGCATCTCCTCTGCTTGCCCATGCAGAGTGTTATGCTCATGAAGACCCTGTCCTCGCATTGTAACAGCTTAAATTGCTTTGCAGCTGTCCTGTGGAGCTCTAGTTCCACATAATTTTTGGAAGACACTCTTGCCTATTGTAGAGTGATGCTTAAATGAACTTACATCTGGTTGTAGAAGAGGGAATGAAAGAATTAGAGCTGTGCTTTTATTGTTGGCACTTACTTAATATTTACCTCTGAATTTGACACCACCCTAACCATTTTTTAAAACTGCCACACCCTATCTGATTATTGATAACATTCTGTTGTCTTGCTAGCCTCCTCTCCCCTAGGGGGAAAAGGAGACATTCTCAGCACTTTTTTCAGACACTTGTAGATTGAAAATCTAAATCACAAATGGTGTATGGCCAATATCTTTTCTCTCCCTTTTCCCAGATGTTACCATATCCAGGACTAGCCTCCACACATAATGATTTAAACCACGTTTGTGTGCTGTCCTAAGCCAGAGCTTCTCCAAAAAGACTGGTATGCAACTGCATTAAAACTGAGCATTGCTTTAGAGAACCTTTTCTTTGGAAGCTAGAAGCCTGCCATATTATTTAAGGATGTGTACATCTCTGTCTAACATCACCATCTGGGGTTTCTTGCCATTATAATATTTTTAGCTGGATTTAACACGTACTTGAAGAGCACATCACTCAACAGTCACAGAATCACCCAAGCAGGAGAATTCAGCTCCCAATTTCAAGCTTGTAACTCTTATTAAAAGAATCAATAACAGAATTCAACTTTTCCCACATCAGTAATCCCCACCCTGCTGCTGTGGAGTCAGAGAAAAATCTTTTCTTCTTAAACCATGCACAAGATTTTCTGTCTTTAGCACATGCCCTTTATTTTGCTGGGAGAAGTAGGTATTCAGTGTTTCTGAAAATTAGGCCCTAAAGGAAGTCGGAGTAAGTAACTAATAGAGCTTAGTGTCACAAAATGTAAGTTGATTGGTAAAAACATGTGAAACACATTAACTTGGGAAAAATGGGAGTTCTAGAAAACTCCTTTCTATTGCATGGAGGAGCTGGTTTTGCAACAAGGAATCGAATAACCTGTGTGTTATATTCTACTCATATCTTTTTGACAAACATACCTTTCCTAACATTGATGTTGAAGAAAGAATCAATGTTGTCCCCAGTACTACAGTAGGCGTGTCATTCAACAGTCAAGGACACCTTTGAAGAAGCTTGTATATTTTCACATGCGTGAATGTTTATGGGTTTGTTTGTTGCGGAAGTCCATATGTAGTTCGTATATGTCTTACCTGCACTGTACCTGTGGGCTTCTGAAGTGAAAAACCATGTTTATGAAGGTGGAGGGACAACTTCAGACATCCTGTGGGTGTGCCACACAGGCTAAGCTCTACTTTTAGGAATTGACCTCAGTGGTACAGGGAGGCCGCACCCTCCTGCCAGCACCAAACAGGAAATTCTTAATTACATTCGAAAGGAGTGGCTGGAACAATAAAGATTGAGTTCTGCTTTAGAACCCTAAAGATACAATTTCTTTAATACTGTGGAATAGCTGTTTCCAATTACAAGCAAATCAGTTATATTTGAAGGAAGATGAAAAATAGTGAACAAACACAAGGAAAGTTCACTCAGGGTTTAAGAAATCTGGCTTTGACTGAAAAACAAGAATTTGAAGGGGGTTTTCCTCTGTAAGTTTTTAAAAAAGCTAGGAAGTAGTAAAAATGGCTTCATCATGCCACAAAGTGAGTAAACATTTAAAAATATTACTGCTAAAATACACAAAATTTGCTAAACCCTGTTGAATTTTTTGACATGCATGTAATGGTCTTCTTTCTGCCAAGAGACAGAGTGGTAGTGAATAAAAGGCTCTGTTATGAATCATATTAGTTGAGGTTTGCTGTGCTAAATGTTTTTCATTTTTAACATTAATTTGACTTTGCAGGAATCACCCTTCAGTTATAGTTCAGCCAGGAAAGAGACCTTTACCTGTGGAATCTCCGGACACGCAAAGAAAACGCAGAATACATCGATGTGATTATGAAGGCTGCAACAAAGTCTACACTAAGAGCTCCCACCTGAAAGCTCACCGAAGAACCCATACAGGTTTGAGCATAGCTTCTCTTTCATCAAGTCTATGGTAAAATAGTAGGCTAAGCTTGTAATTTCTGCTAATGGCCAGGTGACCACAGGTGTAAATAACAAAATGACAGAAGTTAGATCTGGCATTGTTGTGAAAATAATTATAGGCTGAGCAAAACACAGATCATGTAGTATGAAAAACCTACAGAAGAGACTGTAAGCCAGAACAGGTTCACAGTGTGTGCTGGTGTGTCTTACATTCACTGGCTCTTCACTCATTTTGTGTCCAGTTGCTTGCAGTTTACTCAATCCACACGCCCTGTAAACACCAAATCAGTTCCAATTGCACTGGCTCACCTCTGACATCACTGTTAAATTTGACTGAGATTTCCGTGGGAGTAGCCCATTTCCAGAAGTCTGGAGTATGTTCCAAATGCAAATACATCTGCCCTGTGAAGATGCTAACCACTGGTCCAGTGGTGTTTTTTTCTGAATGAATGTTCCAGTAAACATATTCCCATCTCTGTTCTTCGCAGAAATGTTCATATTGGCATGCTGGATGAATATATACACATCCAAGGTTCTTACAAAGATAGGAGACACTTTTAGGTAAAATGGAGCCCAGTTCACGTCTGTCGTGCATCAAGCCAGCTCATTACCTGTTGGGCAGTACAGGGGTGTTAAAGGAGGAGGATGATATATTAGTAATGATGGAGAGAGTTTAAGATGAGGTACTTGTGACAGCGATGCCAGATATTTACACTACATTAAATTTCAGAAAGCACAAGATTTCTTTCCGTATTGCTGTATGGTAGCATAGTCCTTTCCTGCAGAAATCTAGAATATGAGATCCCTGTTTTAAAAATACTTGAACAAGTGCTTAAACCTTCATGCCTCTGGGCTTCATGTGCTAATATAGCAGAGAGAGGAACAGAGAGACAATAAAAAAATAAGTTGTGGCAGGAAACAATTTTTTGGTCATTTAACTTCCACTGCACTGTTTCTAGCGCAGAGTCCTCTGCAGCCTTGTGCTGTTTGGAGGCTTTTTGAGTAAGCATTGAAGTACTTGCTGAAATTTGACAAGGCAATAGAATAAACCTGTCAGATACTTAACTGATGTGTTCATGTCTTAAATCCCCACTTCTGTGTTTCGTTTTCCAGGAGAAAAACCATACAAATGCACTTGGGAGGGATGTACGTGGAAGTTTGCTCGTTCCGATGAACTGACGCGGCATTTCCGCAAGCACACAGGAATCAAACCTTTCCAGTGCCCAGACTGTGACCGTAGCTTTTCACGTTCGGACCATCTTGCTCTTCACAGGAAACGCCACATGCTAGTCTGAATGTCTTCTGTCCCTGACTCCTGTCACACTTTTTTTTGTTTTTTACACATGCATTTTAATTTGGATTCAGCTGGTCTGGATCTCTGAGTTTATACCATTAAAAGCTTATGTATGGTCAGTAACAGATGTTATCTAACCCTTCTATGTCCTTGCCACGGGTCAGACCTAAAGAATGTGAACACTTCTTTTTTTTCTCCTGGGGATGCTAAGCAAACCCTTTCTACATTCAGTATGTTTATTGTTCTTCATTTGTGAATAAGGGAATTTGTAAACTAACAGCTTTTGTTGGTTTCTTCATATAATCAACCCAGCATATACTGATAAAATAGTAAATGTTATTGAATATCTGAAATGCTAGTCCTTGCCAGAGACTATTATTTTTGTGCCCTGTAAGGGACACACTCTCATTTGTGCTCAACAATGCAATGAATGGACTCTCCTAGCTGTGTTGATTTCTTCAATGTGGTTAATACAGCAGCTGTAGAAAGACACCTGGTTTAGAAATCCCCTCTCCCCAAACAGTGAGTAATGCTGAGGAAATAAATCTAAACAGTTTAATTATAATTACTTTACAGAAGGATTGAGTCATAGTATCATTTACGCCAGTCAAGAAGAAAAATGGGCTGTAATTGGTCCATACATAATACTGTGCATCTAAACCAATGTCATCTGTCATCTGTATTATAGTGTAGTATATTCTTGTTTTTATTGCATAATGCCCCCCCTGGATTTGTTAAAGGAAGACCTTGTGTGATTCTGTATGTATGGTTTCTGTGCAAGTGTATGGATGGAACACACACAGTTGAGGAAACAGCTTGAAGCTGAGTCAGGGGAGGTTTACCATCAGGAAGAGGTTTTTCACCCAGAGGGTGGTTGGGCACTGGAACAGGCTTCCCAGGGAAGTGGTCACAGCACCAGCCTGTCTGAGTTAAGCATCTGGACAATGCTCTCAGGCACTTGGTGTGACTTTTGGGGTGTCCTGTGCAGGACCAGGAGTTGAACTTGGTGATCTTGATTGGTCCCTTTCAACTCAGCATATTCTATGATTCTGTGATTCTATGGTACTATTCTCTGATTTGGCATGAAATTATATTCATGGAAACCTACTGCACCTCATTTCAGGGATATAGACTATCCCCCTGCAATCATGCCCCTGCATTTCTTTTAAATAATTCTTTTTTTCTTTGCTGTACTTCAGAAAATAGCAATCATTAAGTTAAAAATGCTCTGAACTGTATTGTTGTATCACTTTAATACACTACAGTATTTAAAATTATTGATCCACAATATTTTTATGAGAAGATGGCATCAGATACAAAGTAATTCTGATGATAAATTGAGTCATGTATCTGTTTTGGATAAAAATGTCTACCAAATCACCCAGTTCCTAACTGATTTGTGAGTGGTAGTCTCTTGATGATAGATAGAACTGATTCCCTGTGGATATGTCTATTGCATTAAAACCATGTCTATTAGCAAATAGAACTCCATAGGTAAAATAAATTGAATTCAAGCAACCTGCAGCTGATCCTAGAAATGTTCCTGTCTTGGAACCCTGTGAAAGGAAGGTTTTGTCTGTATTAGCTGGCAGACTTTGTCCCCCTGCAAGGAAACAGGATGTGTTTCTCTACACTCTCACGCACAAGTGCGTTTTCCTTCTTAGCCCTGTGTAAGGTTAACAGCATTCCCTGCAAGTTAAACATACTGAAGTCAGCTTTTCCTTTCTCTTGGAAAAACCCAGTGGACAATGGAGGTGTGAGGGGAGGAGGAGTTTCCTGCAGGAGGCAGGTGGCGTGTCCATCTGCAGGTGGGTACATTTGAGCTTGTGGAGCAGGTAGGCTGTGCTTCTACATCCAGTGGAGTCCAATGCCAATCAATCTTGGAGATGAAAGAGTGTGAGTGCAAAGAGCCTTTATTTGATGACAGGATTTTACCAGCTGTTCTGCTGACCTCTACATGCCCATGGAATTAGAGGAGAGGTGTGTACTTCCTGTAGAAAAATACTCTGACAGCAATTGCTCTGTTACAGCTCCATACATCCTCACCTCCTCGGCCAGGCTGCATCTGATGCCTTGTAACTCTCATCTGCTCACCTGTGGCACTGAAACACCTGGGACATGAATCAGCCTTTTTCTTTTCTTGGTAGGCCAGATTGTTAGTGACATTGAGGAACTTGTAGGAAAGAAACTGATATTAATGAGTAGTTGTTCCAGAATCGGGTTTTTTGTTGGATATTTTTCTTATCAGTGGTAGCCAATTGGCTCTAGGTTTTAATGGCAATTTTGTAAAAGCAGGCACATCACTGTCTGAGAGGGTGTGGAGAGAGCCCTGTGTCATCAGTCACAACTCTACAGACATTTAGTACCCTGGGATGAAAACAATTCTTTGTTCTGTTGTAGGGGGAAAAAACAGATACTATAAAAATAGGCAGCTTAATGGCAGCTGGTCCCATTTTTACCCTAAGAAATGCAAATTTATAAAATTTTGGATGTTTAAGGAACATTTCTTTCCGATGTTCTGTTTCTCTTTTGAGGCTTGCATAAAATGTGTTTATTAACATGTCCTTTTTGAAATATTTTTTAAATCAGTGCCCCTAAAAGCTGAACCTCTTTGTAACTAAGAGTTACTTGAGATAATTTAGTCTAGGTTATTTGCCATGTTAATTCATTAGTTTATGTACCTTTTTCCTGAAAATATTTATGCTGATGGTGGGGACACACAGTGGAGATTGAATAGAACTTTTAAAATTTCTTCATCCATGTGCCTTGTGAATTAGGACAACAGAAATTTTAATATTAAATATAAGTATTTGAGATTATTTAATGATAATGCCTTCCTTAAAGGATTTTTCAGTTGTGTCTGTGGTGTCTTTGTGGGATGTCTAAAAGGTCACAAACAAATACACTTTCAGCTGAATGTGGATTTTCATCTTAACCTGCTCATTGGTTCATTTTAGCAAACTTTGATTTGAGGGATACCTTGTCATTTTTAAATACGCACAATTAAATACTTTCCAAAGCCAGACATTTCATCTCTGCTCTAAAGAAAAGCCAATTTATATAGAAAATCCTAATCCTGGAGAATGAGTATAATTAAAAACCCCCACCTTTCTTCCTAACAGTATTGCACTGTGCAGTGTATAGCAGGTAATACTGTTTTACTAAGATGTGCCTGCTCAAGCCACTTGATTATAATAAATTACTTGTTTCTAATACAATTGCAAGAAACTAAGCAGGTATTAATGTGTGGGGTTTATTTAAATATACACCCAGCATTCTGCAGTGATACTTCTGATGCCACATCTTGTCCAAATATGTTGTCTCTGTCAAGGTTAGCAACATATAGATGAATACAAATCCTTTCTAAAAAAAATTACAAAGTATTTTACATTTCTTAAGAGGGCTACACCAGTTTTCATTATATTTTACAGATATTAGCACTTAATGTACTTTAGAGGGTCAAAATAATCTTTTCGCTTAGCATCTCTCACCTACAAATAGAGCAAGGATGTTTTATTTACATTAATACTTCCATAAACTATGCAGAATTTTTTAAATAAAATGTAATATATTTTATAAGCTAATAAGACAGAATGCCTAATTAAAGAATTCTAGCGTGCATTACTATAACTTGCAAATACAAAGACATTTTGGTAATCTTTTCTTACTAAAGATGTGAATGTTTAATGTACTTTCACTGTTTCTACTTTGGTAGTCCAATGGGAATTCAGTAATGACATTTTGTCATGTCAAACTGTGAACATAAATTTGTACTGTACAGTCCTCATACTATATTTAGTATATCTAGTATATCTAGTATATTTAGTATACAGCACGTATGTATTATACTTGTTAATAAAACACTCAGAATGTTGGTGGTGGTCGTGTTGTCACATGCCGGATGACAAAGAGCAGTGACGCAGTGCGAGGGTCGGAGGTGGCCCTGGAGGAGACCCCTGCGGGCTCTGGGCCTTTGGGTGACCTTTCTGCCCAGCCTGTGGCCACCTCCCATGGGCACCTGCCCCACAGGGGCCAAGGGCAGGAGCACGAGAGGTTTGTGCTCCTCCAGCTGTGTCCAGCAGCACGCTTAGTGGCAAGCTCACAAAAATGTTTTACTCACTTCTAATTAGGCCATTCTAATTAGGCCATTCTAATTAGCCCATTGGCAGGTGTGGAGCGCCAAACATGCGAGTTTGCCTTTTTTATCACTCACAAGGTGACTGACTGGGCCTGCTCCCATAGCCACGCTCTGCCCCACAGCCTTTCCCAGAGCGCGCTGCCGGAGGCTGCTGACACGTCACCTCCAGGCTGCACTGAGAGATGATGATGATGATGATGATGATGGGTAGAGATGACAAAGAATGGCGTTTTATTTCTTCACACCTTTTCAGATGCCTAAGAAGAGTGAGCCTGGCTGAATTCACTAAGCATCTCTAACACTTCCCATTTCTGCTGAAGTAATTGCATCAGAACGTTGGTCTCTTGCTGCCTGGGATCCTGCAGATCAGCCTGGCGAGCACCTGTGCTATGCCATGGTGACAAACACAAGGTGACAAGCAGATCCAGCAGAAATGAGGCATAGAAATAAAACCCTGCAAACAACAATCAGAGTGTGAGAAAATAACTGGCTTGAATCTCTTGGCCTCCTGCTTGAAAATAAGGACTGCTCATTGTAAAGCCAGAGACAGCTCACATCATGCTGTTGATTTCTAAGGTTCAGGTAGGAGGCACCAATGGCACGGGGGACAGAGTCACGGCCACTGACCCAGCGTGGCAGCTGTCACAGGGAAGGGCTTGTCCTCTCTGGTCCACACACACCTGCAAGAGCCTACTGCTACTGGGCTGACGCGATTTATCTCCCTTTTCCTGTGAGTCAAAAAGCATTGCGTATGTTCTAGACTGAGCAATCATTTTCAGGGAACGGTGATAATTTCATCGGCCACTGGGTGTCCCACTTAGTCTGAGAAAAAGGCAGCATTTAAGCTTATGAGATTGTAATTTAAGGTAATATTCATTTTCTCGTACTTGAGAAATTAAGCTGTTCCCTCTGTCTTAACAGCTATCACTAAGTTCAGTCCTGTCATACACAGAAATCTGCCCAAGGATTCAAAACTGATCCCTGCGTCTTTACTATTATTTTTAGCCATAAAAACACTATAAATGTATCCTTTACTGTTAAAATTCTGGCCTGGCTGAATATCAACTAAGAAAATACATAATGTTGCTTGATGAGAAATACTGTCAAATGCTAGCTTAAAAAAGAAAACCAAGCACCACACCAAACCATGACAAAATGAGTCTGCTTTTTCAAAGGAACTCAGAAGTGTATTTTAAGAAGCTGTAGTATATGGTATGATAAGGTATGTAAATAACTGAAATACTGGTGTGTGCATGAAAGATCTGTGAGGTAGGAAGGATAGAGTGTAAAGGGGTGTTACAGCATTAATTGTGGCAGACTTGTGAAACTCTTCCTTTCACACTCACCTAAAACTTAGGTTTCAGAACAGTCTTAAAAGTGAGGGACTCCTCCACAGCCTGGTCTGTACATTGTTTAGGACATAACCCCCAGTTTGCTGATGCATTAAATTTACAGACACCGGAAAGCCTGAACTGAGAAATTTTACTTCCTCTTTTCTTACCTAGTAAACAGGACAGACTACGTGCCCTTTAGCCCATTAGCTCTACGTGTGACTGCTAATCATGTCCTGAGACAGTAACGCCTGGGAGGGGGAGGAGTCTTTCAGGAAGAAGGGGCACAGGTTTTCTAGTAGCATTCTCCACTTTAAAGTGTCAAGAAGTCCTAGAGAGGCAAAATCATAAAATCATAGAATCATAAAATGGCTTGGGTTGGAAGGGACTTTTAAAGGTCATCTAGTTCCACTCCCCTGCAATGAGCAGGGATGCCTTCAACTAGATCAGATCACTCAGAGCCCTGCCCAACCTAACCTTGAATGTTTGCATGGATGGGAAATTCACAACTTCTTTGGGCAACCTGTTCCAGTGTCTCACAAACCTCATTATTAAAAAATTACTGCCTATGTCCAACCTAAATCAGCCCTCTTTTAGTTTATAACCATTACCCCTTGTCTTATTGCAACAGGCCCTGCTAAAAATTCTGTCCTCATCTTTCTTACAAGCCTTATTTAAGTACTGAAAGGCCTCAACAAGGTCTCCACGGAACCTCCTCTTCTCCAGGCTGAACAGCCCCAACTCTCTCAGTCTGTCCTAACAGGAGAGGTGCTCCAGCCCTGATCATCTTTGTGACCTCCTCTAGACTCACTCCAGCATGTCCACATCCTTCTTACATTGGGGCCCAGAGCTGCTGCAGCACTGCAGGTGGGGTCTCTCTCACCAGAGCAGAGCAGAGGGGCAGAATCCCCTCCCTGCCCTGCTGCCCACAGGGCTTTGGATGCAGCCCAGGACGCGTTTGGCTCTCTGGGCTGGGAGTGCTCATGGCTGGGTCATGTCCAGCCTCTCACCCACCAGCACCCCTAATCTCTACTAAATCTTAACTTCTGGGTAAGTCTTTAACATGGTCCCCCACAACATCCTCCTCTCTAAATTGGAGAGATACAGATTGAACGAGTGTGGAAATAATTGAGCAGTAATTAAGATTTAGTAGAGATTTTTAGCTCTTCTTTCCAAAGCTCAACATTGGAATCCAGGAATCTGGCATCCTACCATGATCCTATCCAGTTAACCTGAACTGGTATTTGGGTGCCAGCAGTGTCTCAGCAGCTTTGGACACCCTCAAGCTCTCTCACAGCTTCAAATTCACTGTTTCATCTAGCTACCACACCTGGTGCGTGCTTGGTGAGCCACCTCAGTGAGTGTTAAGGATCACATCCTCTTACTGGTTTGATCACTTCACATGCTGCTCACACTTGTCATCACAGGATCTTGCATTTCCATTAAGCCATAATTATGACACAACTCCACATCACCATCGAAATGACACATGAAATTTAACAACAGATAAAGAATGAGAGGTTTATTACACTGCCAAATCCAAGCACAGCAAATTACTAGGTGTCTCCTATCAACAAACACCATCAGTTTAATCAGTTAGATCTTAGCAGAGAAGTTATTTCCAGAGAAAATTACACCTTTTTTCCCCGATGTGATGACCCTCAGTACCTGCTAAATAAATGAGCAATGTAACAGTTCAGTGGAAGTCTGGAGATAAAAAGGGGCTCACCCCTAAACATCAAGTTTCTAAGTTTTAGAAAACAGGAAAAACATGGAACCCAGAACAGCTTGATAAGATCATAGCAGAAAGTAGCAATATTACAATACCATAAAAATTAATAAGTTCAGATATTAACTATGAATTTGAAGACAAGGAATAGCATATTCTATGAAAGCATGAGTTGGTAGGTATCTCTAGGCAAGCAGTAATGTTTAATACAGCAAAGGAAGAAGAACTTTAAACAAGGATTAATGGATTCAACTTTTCAGCACTTACCCAGTAAAGTTTGTCTGTGATGAAGGGAAAGATGTCTAAGAAGGGAGAACAGGCTAAAGGTGTGCAAATATTGTACCCTTGACATCTACTATAGCAATGTACAGGATGGGATTCAAACACAACTTTTCTTCTTCTTCATGTTATTTAATTAAATACAAGAAAGCAGATCCCTGCAATCTTAACCCTACAACAGCCATGTCAGAACAAGGATTAAATGTGTGCCTTGGCAGGCTGATGACACTGAACCAACCACTATTCTTGTTACTTTCAAATATAGCTTTCAATGGGAAAAGTCCAAAATAAATCCAACCAAAAATAAGCTCAATCACGATGAAAATTTCTCTCTCCTCTTTGTTGATGATGGGCAGCTACAGATGATTTCTGACTACCTGAATGACTAGAATAAGCAATAGCAATTTCTGTATGTATCACAATTACATTTGGCAACAAACTAAAAATATTGTAAAAAAAATAGAAAAAAAGTATTAACAGAGTTTACTTCGAAACAGTCAAGTCAGTTATTCACATACATATATTAGCAGTGGATGTAACATCACTCTCCTCCTCATTTGCTTCATGGGATTTTGGCAGGTTAATGCTAATGGCTGCCCTCAGGTTAGCCCAGAACAGGGCACGCTTGCTCCTCTCCTTCGGCCACTCCAGGTACGTGCGCTTTGCCATCAGAGCCTTCAGCTTGTGATACCTGGCAGGAATAAGGTACGGAGGGATTGGCTCCAGTAAGATGAGGATTAAGCTGTTGGAATTCTCACTGAAGAGCTTGTGATGGGCAAAGTACAGCTCATAGTGACACCACTCACTCTGCACAAAGTTGGGAGACAACACAAAGATCGACTTGTAGCTCTTCTCAATGCAGTTAATGATGTTCTCCACAATGCTCTTGCCGGGGATAAAGTTCCTCTCGTGCTGGCACAGCTGTACGCAGCCCTCTCCCTTCTCCAGGTTCGGCATCAGCTCGTTCTTCACCCACAGCGAATCGCGCTCGCTGTAGGAAATGAAGGCGTGAAACTGCAGCATGGTGCCCTCCTCTCCGGGGGAGTCGTGCCAAGCTCTGCGCTTCGTCTGCGTCCACTGCCACGTCATGCGCACGTACCACGGCACGTCCAGGTAGATGCACAGGAAGGCCACCGCAGCCACCAGCAGCAGCGTCAGCAGCAGAGCTGTCACCAGCAGCAGCGTCGTGTTGCAAGCCAGCCGGCTCAGGTGGAAGTCCTTGAGCTCCGTTCCTCGCAAGCCTTCCGGGTACTCGCACACGTAGGCCACCGGCCAGCCAAAGAGCCTCCCCCCGGAGCGCCTCACCACGCCGATAAAGTCCTGCAGTTCACAGGAGCACTTGAATGGGTTGTGCCCGGCCTGCAGCTCCCTCACCCTTGGGCAGCTCTGGAAGAACTCAGCCGATGGCGTGAGGATCGAATTCATCTCTACGTTCAGGAACTGCAGCGACGTAAAGTCACTGCACCCCGGCAGGTCAGCCAGCCTGTTCGATGCCAGGTTCAGCTCTTCCAAGGATTTCAGCTCCGCCACCCCCTTGGGGACATTGCTGATCTGATTGTTTCGGAGGCTGAGTTTTTTGACGTTCACTGGCAAGCACTCAAACACAGCATCCGCCAACTGATTTGAGGACAGGTCCAACTCTGTCAGAGACTCAGCCCACTGGCATTGCACCTCAGCTCCATCGTGGCGCAGCAGGTTGCTGCTCATGTCCAGGTATTTCAGTGATTTCATGTGGCTGGTCATGAAGCTTACCTTGGAAAGTCTCTCAAATTTATTCTTCTGCAAAATAAGTAATTTCAGATCCATCAGAGTGCCACAACTCTTGAACAACGCATCTGTCAGGGCATTGTGAGAAAAATTTAAATACTGAAATGAGCTTGTTCTATTGGGGCAAAGCATGTGTGGCATATATGCATCATATATTGTCAAATTGGCAATATTCATCTCTGAAAACTGTCTGTATAGAATCTCCTGGTTGAAATAATAAACCTTGTTATGAACATGCTCCAAAGTTAATGCTTTCATGGAGCCATCCAAAGAGATTAATTGTTCCAGAGAGCTTAATAAGGGTAGAAAGTCATATTCAGAGAGCTCATCCAGTGGTCCCCAAAAAGTCAAATTTCTCACAGTCAAATGTTCCACAGGTGAATACCAAATAAGCAGGAAAATTTGCAGAATGATAGCCCATTGTAAGTCCACAGTGTCAAGCACGAGAGCTCTTGTCTTGATTTTCTCTGGAAGCATTAAAGGAGGAGAGGGGAAATATTTGTAGCTCAAGGAATATCTTAAGTTAACTATTTTTAAGTTTTCTGAAGTGCTCATTCCATCGTACAAGAGGGGAAAACTGAAGTTTTCATCTGCTGCAAAATCAATGTGGAGGTTCCTTGTATTCAAGACTGTCAGACTCCAAGGCTCATACAGAGAAAAGTTTGCCAACGTCAGGAAGACAGTGTGAAGCTGCAAATGTTTGATATACCTGAAGTCTGACCTTCGTATCATCGTAGCACTTAATCCAAGGTACTCCAAATGAAACATGTTCCCAAATTCCTGACAAATGTGCAGTGCAGTAAACTTATTGAAAGAAAGATCTAAATGTCTAAGATATGTGAGAGTTAGACAGAAAATTTCCAAAATGTTATTATGAGATAAATCTAAGTATTCTAAGTTTTTATTAAAAATAAAGACACTAAAGTCAAACACCCTGATTAGATTATGAGAAAGATTTAATACTTGAAGGTCAGAAAGATACATAAATTCTGAGCTACTAAGTCTAGAGATCCTATTATGTGATAAATCTAATACTTGAGTATGGACTGGAATGTTTTTTGGAACATTAGTTAGCAAGCTGCTTGAATAATTTGCAATAAATTCCTTTTCTACAGTTGGCTGGATATTATTCCCTAGTGTGAACGCAAAGGCACAAGTAAAGACATAGATATTTGTGAGGGATCTCATTATGCTATCCAGCTTTATCTTGTTTGTTTGTTTGTTTTTTTAACAGAAACACAGAAGCATATCTTTGTTTTCAGTTCAATATGTCTCACTGATGAGTCCAGTCCTACGAAAAGAAAACACATGGAATTTGATGAAATTGTTGAATGGTTGAAGTTGCTTTTTTATTGCTAAAATAAAATTCAATATAAAATCTATGTCATAAAAATTATTTTTACATACTCTTGTTCTAAGTTCTTATCATTCATCCTCACTTCCATTCTTTAATTCTAATTATTGACTCAGCCAAATATAAATTAATTCCCTTATAATGGGCAGGATGCCACTGCTATGTTAAAAACACATAGATGATGAGAAATACAAATTTCTCAACAATCATGAAAAAATACAAAACTGGTACCAACCAACATCAGTGCATTTATGAATAAAGGAGAACAAAATAACCCCTTCATCTGCTGTTTCTGTTCATACCAAGTTCACACATATTTGGGGACAAAACTCCAATAAAACCACTCTCACAGGAAATAAACCTCCTCTCTCAAAGGATATTCTTCTTCACACCCCACCCACTCTGGACACTGCCATGCACCCTCACAGGGTAAGATTATCAACTTTGTCCTTGCTACAGCACAGAGACATAAGGGTCCATTTTTCCACTAAGCCAAGAACGTTGAGGAGGAATTATACAGTCCATTGGGTTTGCATGGTGAGGTTTTGGTAGCAAGAGGACTACAGGTGTGGTTTCTGTAAGAAGCTTCCAGAAGCTTCCCCTGTGTTCCATAGCTCCCATGGCAGCGGTATTCAAGCCAAGCCCATCCACAACACTAGTAGTGCATCTGGGATAACATAGTGAAGAAGGGGGGGAAAAAACCTAGGGAACAGCAACTGCAGCTGGGACAGAGGAGTGAGAATATATGGGAAAAACAGCTCTGCAGACACCAAGGTCAGTGCAGAAGGATGGGGCAGAGGGGCTCCAGGTGCCAGAGCTGAGATTCCCCTGCAGCCCATGGTGAGACAGCTGTGCCCTTGCAGCCCACGGAGATCCGCGATGGAGCAGAGATCCACCCGCAGCCCACGGCAGACCCCGTGCTGGAGCATTTAGGTGTCTGAAGGAGGCTGTGACCTCATGGGAGGCCCAGGTTGGAGCAGGCGCCTGGCAGGACCTGCAGACGCATGGAGAGAGGAGCTCACTGTGGAGCAGGTTTGCTGACAGGACTGTGACCTCGTGAAGGGCCCGCGCTGGAGCAGCCTGTGCCTGGAGAGCTGTGCCCCATGAAGGGACCCATGCTACAGAGCTCTTGAACAGCTGCAGCTAGTAAGGAGTCACACTGGAGAACTTTGTGAAGAACTATCTCCAGGGGAAGGGACCTCAGGATGGAGCAGGGGAAGAGAGTGAGGAGGAAGAAGTGGGTAACAAGTGATGAACTGACCATAACTCCCATTTCCAGAACCCCTGTGCCATTGGGAGTGGAGGTAAAGCATTCAGAAGTGAAGCCAAGCCCAGAGAAAAAGGGACCTCTGGGAGGAAGGTGTTTTAGGATTTGGTTTTATTTCTCATTATCTTACTGTGATTAAATTGCAATAAATTAAATTGATTTCCCATGTTGAGTCTGTTTTGCCTGTGACACTGATCTCTCCATGTCCTTATCTCGCTCACAAGCCTTTCATTATATATTTTCTTACCTGTCCAGTTGAGGAGGGAAGTGATGGAGTGGCTTGGGTGGACACCTGGCACCCAGCCAGGGTCAACCCACCACACTCATGAATATTGTAATGCCAGTCTGACCAAAAACATACCAATGGTAAAACCACACCATGACTGGACTATGCATGAAGCAGTGATATCCAAAATCTGAAAGAAAACACTAGACACTACCAAAAACTCCAGAACTTCCTAGGTGTCCTAGGAAATTTCCCACGTTTTCCTATGGCTGAAACTTGACAAAGAACCTCTCTAGAAATAGTGAGGGACAATTAATCTAGTTCTAAGGATCAAAAAAAAACAGGGAGGAAAAGATTTTGTGGATATGGTCCAGCTGAATTGGTATCTGGTCATGCCTATCAATAGCCTACATGGATTTGGAGAGGCATCAGTCCTATCCTGGAAAACCATGACCTCGGCATTACTCTTTCATTCTCAAGCATTAAACAAAACACACACACAACCTGAAGCATAAAAAACTCATAAACAGTTTCAGGAGACAAACATCCCCAGTTTTATTTTCTGCTCTGATTTTGTCTGTTAAAAAAATTTTAAACCCCAAAGTTTTAAAATTCTGGCCCTGTGTAATCTTTTGTTACATAGAAACCAAAAGTCTGTTTTTACCGTTCTATGTTACAATGTGTGTTAGTCCCTAATAATTTGACTAATTGATATCAAAACTCAGCCCTTACCCTCCAAGTTTCCTATTAGGCTTGATCAAGTTATCTTTTATAAAGCAAAAATACATGCAATTAACATCACCAAAAGCAATAACAGAATAAATCAGTGAAGTATAAATTTCTACCTCAATTGAATCCAATAGAGAGGTCAAATCAGTAAGTTGTGCTAGGGTATCTGAGGACACAAAAGAAATGAAGCTGGAATGGTTGGTCAAAGTACAGTATCAACTGCGAGCCAAAACAAGACAAGAACTCTGACCCAGCATCCTTCGAAGTGTAGTTGACCCTGTTCTTCAGAGTCCAGGCTGATAAACAAACTAACCCCTGAATCAAATAAACTTTGATCTAGAATTCTCTGGAGGAACTTCCTCCCAGGCAAAAGGGACATCAGGAATAAAGCAAGAAATGTTCTGAAGGGAGAAAAAAACAGAAATATATTCTCTGTCCATGCTCCAGCACAAAATGAGTTTTAATTTACTGCACATGCTAGGCTAGACACTGCAACAAGGGACGAGCCTTGCAGAGTGCCACAGTCAAAGAGGAAAGCAAATATGTCTAGCAAAGCAATATTAAGGATCAAGGGTTACCCCTCCAATGCTGTTTTAGAATGCTATTAAATTAGAGTTGGCTGAGAATTACAATTGACATATCAAATTATTTTTATCCCTTTCCTTTTTGCTGAAATTCAACATACAGATGAACATTTTCACTGAAACTTCAAAATGCAAGAGTGTCTTCCAACAGCGAAGAAACACCAGCACCTGAGATTTCATGAAGTCCAAGATATATATATATATAACAGAGAGAAAAAAATTATAAATAATTAAGCAAAATAACCCACCTTTTGTGCATGGAATTCATTTCAAAGAACCAGCAAAAGTCCTCCACATACTTGGTTCGCATCCTCAAAATAGAATTTCAAACATATGCAATCTTCAAGGTGGAGAATCTCCCATGAGACACTAATTCCTCAATAATTACTACCTCAGGAAGTAGAAAGAAACAGGGCTTTTTTAAACAGGCTATACAACTCTAAGAATTAATGAAATTTCCTTACAGTGCAGGTATTAAGAGCACAATGAAAGGAAACTTATAACAGTTCAGACTAAAAATACATTTATTTCCGTAATATTTACATAACTGTATGGTTTAGGGGTAAATAAACCTATCTGCAGTACAGAGTATTTCCTTTGGCATTACAGTTTAAATAATTCTGCATTTCTAGTTTCAAGTCTGTTTCTGATGTTACACAGATGTTCCAGAAATCCGTCAACCACATCTCCTCTTTGCGCACACAGAAAAGAGGAAGCAGAACCCTCACTGCCAACTTTTGCACATATCAAGGTCTCTTGCAGAAGCTCTACCCTGCCAAAATTTTTGCTCATGAAGCAGAGTAATTAACATAGCACATTGACGGATGACAAAAGTTTATATCTCAAAAGCTAGTAACAGGGGCAAACTGGCACAGTTAAAAACTATTAAATTGTAAAACTAAAGGTCAATCATCTGTACACTAGAATGGTTATCAAGGACACCTCAGATTGCAGCCTTCTCCATAAAATTATAAAAAATTAACAGAGAATATTCCATATGAGAAGAAAGCTGTAATGAAGCCACAAAGAATATGACAATACCGGGCAATCTGGGGCTGAAGGGATCCAATAAAGCAGCCATTCAGTTAGCATTGTGAACGGGGACATGAGCCTGGCAGAAAATCAACAAAGAAGAGAGCGGGTGTGTTGCAAATGCAGATGTAAATAACTGTCCCTTTTTGGGCTGGGATAGAGTTAATTTTCCTCCTAGCAGCTGGAACAAGGCTGTGTTTTGCATTCAGTAAGAGGACAATGCTGATAACACACTGGTGTTTTAGTTGCTCCTGGGCAGTGCTTACTCTCAGTCAAGGATTTCCCCGTTTCATGGGCTCTGCCAGTGAGGAGGTGCACAGGAAGCCAGGAGGGAGCGTGGCCAGGGCAGCTGACCCAAATCGGCCAAAGGGATATTCCACACCAGAGAACATCACGGTCACTATATAAACTGGGGGGGGTGGCTGGCCAGGAGGGCTAATCACTGCTCAGGAATGGGCTGGGAATCAATCAGCAAAGGATGAGCAACTGTATTGTTCACCACTTGTTTTTCTCACATTTTATTCCTCTTTCATTTCCATCATCATCATTATTATTATTATTACTACTACTACTACTAAATTTTACTTTGTTTCAATTCATAAACTGCTCTTACCTCAACCTACAAGTTTTCCTTTTTTTCTGGGTCTCCTCCCCACTGGGGGTGTGGGATGGCAGGGAAGTGAGCGAGTACCACACCAGCTGTGTGGTACTTAGTTGGGCTGGGGTTAAACCATGACAATAAACCAAAATGAACACCTCACTCCTATAAGGCTCCAGACTAATACAACAGCTAGAGATTCAGCTAAAGAAGCCAAAAAGAATGAAACCTTTTTCTAGACAGCAGTGCTAGCTACATTGCAAGCTAGCATTAGACTCTCTTGAAACTATTCTTTTGAAGTTATATTTTCAATTTCGTAAAAAATTAAAACTTTTGCTTTGCTGAAAGAAAACCGACATTTTTCATTTTGAGATTGATGACTGAACTGAAATTACTACGCTTTCCTCAGTGCAGAGAATTGAGTAATACACTATAGAAAACTCTGGCACATCTGTGACCTGAGACAAGACCAGGGATCATGAATGTTTCTCACTAAGCAGCAAGAGTGTTTGCCAGCTGATACTATCTTGACTTCAAGCTAAAAGAGACACTCCTATTGCTACGCATTAACCCATGAAACTGAATACACCAAGGCACTTGTTGACAGAACAATGGTAACACAATTAGGCAAAACAGTGGCAGCTTTACTTCCAATATAATTAATGAAAAAACCTTTGCTGCATGGATAAAATCAAATACACCATCAGCTTTCACCAGAACTGACTGCACTGCACACACAGATAAAATTTAAAAGCACCTTTTAGTTTTAGTATGTTTAATTTTCTTACTACCCTTCTTTATGAGACTTTAAATTACATTCAAATAAACAGTTTGCCATAAAGAAAAATTTGCAACTAGTTAAAATAAAACTGATACTCCTGAATACCTCTGTTAAACCATTAGGAACATTGAATAATCTATTGTTACTAAAAAAATTCAACAAAGTTTTGTTTGGGGCTGGTTTCAGTTTACCCATTTAGTCATTTTTCATGATAGGCAAAAATTAAAAGCAATGTATTTCTCTTCATGCAGCTTGAAATGTACCAGGTAGATACCATCCTTTCCATAGTCAGCTCATATACGTTCATGCAGATACCTTGTTCCATTCCTGAATTTTATACTGCTGGGGTTTTTTGCAGCTTGTTTTACCAATGTTCATAAAAAGAGATTTCACACTTCTGCCTATGTATCATCATTACTTACCCAAAGAGGAACCACAGCTACACTTGGCCAGGTATCAAAAGCTTTTCAGGACCAGCACCATGGCAGAAGTGTGAAGAATCTCTCTGACAAGAACTGCAGAAGGGAACTTACATGTGCAAGACATGGGGTTAAAGCATAGCCACAGCAGATGGACTTATCAAAGCACTCAATTAAAGGTTCGCACAGCTGGTGTTTGGTCACATCAAGGACTTCATGTTCAACTGCAATTCCCATTGTTGCCTGTGTGTGAAGTAGGTGTAACAAAGGTTAAATGCCACTACAAGTCAAAGTGAGCAGAGACTGTATCATATTTATGCTCAGGCCTATTTTGCTTCAGTATAAACAGACACAAGGATCAAAGCTGTAGAAATCAAACTGGTAACCCAGAGCCACCTTGCAGAACACACAGCTTTCTCGCTTACTGGTTATAAATACTGCTTTCTCTTGACAAAACAGTGACTACAAATGAGCATTATCATCTACCTCAGCAAATGTTTCCAAAAGAAAAAACAGACAAACCAAAGCTCTGAGTAAAAACATGGGTTTTACAGAGGTTTTGAACCTTCCCCTCAGCAGAATCTCCCACAGAGTCCTATTATTTTCCCTTGAGTGCCTTTACGTGCTCTAACCCTCTGCAGCTGAACTTCAGTGAAGATGCTTTGTAACATTTTTAAAGTTGAAGAAGAGCTGAGCTCTCAGCAGGGCAACTCACATCATGTCAAGTCTCTGAATCTCTCATAGTTCAGTTTCCTTTATACTACATACTACTTAAATATGCATAAAAACATTTACACTTTTACACTTTGATTTCATTCGGCACTTTTTTAGGTTTTGGAGGGTGTTTAACTCCCATGTTATCAATTTTGTATGTTGATATTTTTATGTATGCAAAAATAGCATTCCTGCTGGTAACCAAGATGACTAGTCAAATGCCAGGAATCTGCTCTGATACAGTATCTGAGATCAGCACACATTTACACACTCCCTTTTCCTGATTAACTGGAGTGCAGTAGCAGTTACAGATTTCAGTACAATTGCAGGCACACATCACCAGGCTGCACAGAAAAAGCTAATCACTTTCCAAAATGTGCAGATAAAGTGGCTGACGTGCTGTGAGACTACACATGGCCCCGTGTACAGGAAAAATTTCTTCATGGACTAAAACTGGTTTTATAGAAAGGGTTGAGAGTATTGCAGAGGCTGAGATAATTGTTTGAAATATTCTAATGACACTTGAGAAACTCATTCTTGTTTGTGGAATCAGAGAAACTAGCTGTAATAATTCATTGCATGTTCAGCTGTTTTATCAATTATTTGGCACATGCTTCTGGTTCCAAAGTACAAGTTTTAATTGAAGTCCATGCTCGTTAAAAGCCACCTTTTCCAATTTATTCACTCAAGGATTTTGGAATCCAGAAACCTGTAATACCAGAGAACTGTAATTATATACTTCTGCTTATCACAACATCAGCTGCATTGCCTGAGGTCACAGAGTTCCAAGTTCTTTCCAAAGTGGCAAGAAAACCTTGCTTGCCTTACTAAAACCTTCCATGCTTTAATTTCGGGTAACAGCCACATGCTCCCACATGAGTAACAGGAAGGATTCCTGGCACACTCTCTGACTTGCAGAGGGTTTCTCTGTCCCCCCGCCAACAGGAGAAGCCATGAGCTCCTAAGATTACACACAACAGGGGATGTTAACTGTATTGCAGAGGTTTCAAGGGTTACTGGCCTAAAACTCTGAGGCTTTTGAAGGAAACTTTCAAGCAAGGCACCACATAATCCAGCTGTCCCTGGTTGTGAGAAAGGGATAGGCAAACCAAGGTAAGTCTGATCATCTTCAGTTTTCTAAGGGTTAAATGAGTCATAACACTGAAGAAGTAGTTGGAAGGGAAGGAGGAAGCAGAGAAAAAACTTGTTTCCACAGTCCTGAATGAAATGTCTGTAATTTGGTAACAGGTGTGTTATACTAATTTTGAGGCTAAGTGGGATGAGAGGGCTAAAGGTGTTAAATTTGGCCTTTCCTCTACAGGCCATAAACAGTCACTCACAGTTCAAGGCTTCAGGTCAAGAAATCTCTGCCTACTTAGACCTCAGGCAAAAAGAAGCATCAAAATTAAAACCTTTTGCTAATAATGGAAGACAAGAATAAGATAAAATGCAAACATTCTATGCTACATGAGGATTTCATCTTAACATCCCTTCTTCTTTCATATTCATGTTGAAACACATTTTTGAAGGGAAACTTCCTGCTTGATGGTCATCTAGGTCTGCTATTTCAAACAATCTTCCATTGTTGGGGCAAAGAGGAAGTTTGTTGTCATCATCTTTAGCAGTTGTGAATGTTTGTGTGAGCCCAGCCATGCTTTCTTGAAGCCAAAAACAGCGTAAGTACAGACAGAGGGGCCTACTGCATTTATATAAAGGAAAGCAAATACTGTAAATGTAGTTTGCTTTTCTAACTCAGCAAATAAAGTCTTACCTGCTGTCCCAAGACCTGGCAAATTTTTTCAGGCTCTGACTGGTTATTGACTTTCCGATCGCAAGTCATAGCTGTGCTACAAGGCATACTGTTTCAGCTGAAAAGCACAGATTCTTTTAAGAATAAGCATAAAATAAGATATAGTGATGAGAAGAAAAAAAGTAGAAAGCTGGGTGGAAAAGCCATGATTTAGAGATGTCAGAAGTTTCTCAAAACATACACAATATGATGAAGACAGTTCTGCTACTGCACATACCCTCCCACTCTCTCTGATCAGGGTATCTCTCAGGATCAAAATGGTACCAGGACTCTATGGGTATTAGAGCTCTGACTGTCAATTCACTGCTTCTCCCTTGCTGCAATGCCAAGCTATGAGCCCCAAAAAGTGAAGTAGTTAACTTCTTTTTTTTTAAGAAAAAAAAATAAAACCTTTCTTCCTTACTCAGTCCTTGTTTTTGGCAAGTTCACCAAGTTCTGTATCTGAGTCCTATACTTTTAATCTTCACTGAATCTGAGCAAAGATTATTCCGGAACCATTTTGAGGTCTAGATTTCAGGCATCTTCTCAGGATCCTTATTTTTTTTCATGTGAACCAATTTTAGCAAAACACATCCTTTGACAAAGCTGTCTAAATTTTGTGATTAAAGCAGCTCTGCAAACTATCCAGCAGTTCAAGCATTCTTCCACATGACTATACCAATTGCTTCAGATTTTATTCTGCTGAGAAAAACTCACCATAATATTTCAAGTCATATTTCAAAATCCACATTCAAATTTATTTGCAATTTTGCTATCTCAAGAGATTTGCAAAAAGATGAACTGAATCGTGACTACAGTTAGGAGGCAACACAGATAACTAGTTAGAAACAAGATTGTGTAACAAAAAGTTAAATACACTGACAATAAATGGAAATCGTATTTACTGCTTCACTAAAAAAAAAACCAGACGAAACTCCATTAGAAAGATTCTTAAACTGTTTCTCCACACCGGTTTTCAGCAGCAGTTGGCAGGTTAATGCTAATGGCTGCCCTCAGGTTAGCCCAGAACAGGGCACGCTTGCTCCTCTCCTTCGGCCACTCCAGGTACGTGCGCTTTGCCATCAGAGCCTTCAGCTTGTGATACCTGGCAGGAATAAGGTACGGAGGGATTGGCTCCAGTAAGATGAGGATTAAGCTGTTGGAATTCTCACTGAAGAGCTTGTGATGGGCAAAGTACAGCTCATAGTGACACCACTCACTCTGCACAAAGTTGGGAGACAACACAAAGATCGACTTGTAGCTCTTCTCAATGCAGTTAATGATGTTCTCCACAATGCTCTTGCCGGGGATAAAGTTCCTCTCGTGCTGGCACAGCTGTACGCAGCCCTCTCCCTTCTCCAGGTTCGGCATCAGCTCGTTCTTCACCCACAGCGAATCGCGCTCGCTGTAGGAAATGAAGGCGTGAAACTGCAGCATGGTGCCCTCCTCTCCGGGGGAGTCGTGCCAAGCTCTGCGCTTCGTCTGCGTCCACTGCCACGTCATGCGCACGTACCACGGCACGTCCAGGTAGATGCACAGGAAGGCCACCGCAGCCACCAGCAGCAGCGTCAGCAGCAGAGCTGTCACCAGCAGCAGCGTCGTGTTGCAAGCCAGCCGGCTCAGGTGGAAGTCCTTGAGCTCCGTTCCTCGCAAGCCTTCCGGGTACTCGCACACGTAGGCCACCGGCCAGCCAAAGAGCCTCCCCCCGGAGCGCCTCACCACGCCGATAAAGTCCTGCAGTTCACAGGAGCACTTGAATGGGTTGTGCCCGGCCTGCAGCTCCCTCACCCTTGGGCAGCTCTGGAAGAACTCAGCCGATGGCGTGAGGATCGAATTCATCTCTACGTTCAGGAACTGCAGCGACGTAAAGTCACTGCACCCCGGCAGGTCAGCCAGCCTGTTCGATGCCAGGTTCAGCTCTTCCAAGGATTTCAGCTCCGCCACCCCCTTGGGGACATTGCTGATCTGATTGTTTCGGAGGCTGAGTTTTTTGACGTTCACTGGCAAGCACTCAAACACAGCATCCGCCAACTGATTTGAGGACAGGT
Organism: Origma solitaria; assembly: GCA_013397895.1. NCBI lineage: Eukaryota > Metazoa > Chordata > Aves > Passeriformes > Acanthizidae > Origma > Origma solitaria. The sequence continues at coordinate 890,436 of VZRL01006732.1, forward strand.
CCAACTCTGTCAGAGACTCAGCCCACTGGCATTGCACCTCAGCTCCATCGTGGCGCAGCAGGTTGCTGCTCATGTCCAGGTATTTCAGTGATTTCATGTGGCTGGTCATGAAGCTTACCTTGGAAAGTCTCTCAAATTTATTCTTCTGCAAGATTAATGTCTCCAGCTGAAGTAGGTTGTTACAGTTTTGAAAAAGAAGATCCGTTAAATCATTCTTTAAAAAATTTAAGTATCTAAGGGGACTCTGAGATGAAGGACAAAGCATATGAAGCATCTCTGAATCAGATATTGTCATGTCTGCTATATTCATGTCTGCAAATATTCTGTATATGTCATCCTGTGAGAAGTACAAGTCTGTGATTAGAATTTTGTTCACTGTCAATGCTTTCATAAAGGTTTCCGAATAGTTGAAGTCATACCTTTCAACATCTGACAATTGTGTTACATTGTTAATATTGAAGTATTCAATGGACGAGTGCCATACAGTCTGAAAAATATCCATAAGAGCATTCCAGTTCACTGACACATTTGTCAGTGTCAGATTTTGCAACATGGATCCCTGTCTGAAATTTGATAATAAAGCTACCAATTTGTTTACATTGTCATTTTTGATTTCTGACAATGACAGGCTTTCTGTAGTATTTGTTATCACAACCCAATCACAATTAGCTTTGGACTCATCACCATTTTTATCTAGGAGTGGCAGACTCTCGATTTTCTGGTTAGAGCCATCTCCTGAAAAATTGTTAGACACAGATATAAGTTCATCTTCCAATGACAGGCTGACATGGTTCCAAAAAGTTAATGCAAACAGACACTTGTAAAGAAAAAAGTTTCTGACAAAGGTCATACGTTGTGTCATACTGCTTTCTGTTTCCTTGGAGATGCTCAATACTTTTCGCAATTCTCCATATTTGTTCTAATCCTGTTGGAAAACAAACAAACACAAGCAAAAAATAGATTATATAATTAAGTAGCTATGAAGGAACCATCAGAGAGATAGAGGTTTTTTTAAGGTTCCAATTTGTCATTTCTCCTTCTGACTCAAAAAGCAATGAAGGTACCTATAATCATTCAGGAGGGACATTCTTTATTAACAGAACACCACCGAAATTTTTATTTGGTAAATATGAGATATTTACCATATGAGTCAGTTTTTTACAAAACATGTCTAATTTCATAGGTGTCTAAGATTTGCTGCTTACTTAGAGAATTACTGCTGTTATTCAGAGTATTATGAAGGCTTCCCACAACTGTGTAATACACTTTGATAAGAAAATACAATAATTGAGGTCAGTACAGTCATCCTCTCCTCAGATTGTCTCTTAAGGGATTTGAACTGGAATCAGAGACATTATTTAAAAATGGACTTCTGATTATAACACTTGGACTGAAATAAAGGATGGAAGTTCAAGAGCCTGAATCAAAAACTGAATGTCTTTAGGTAGCGGAGACTGGATTATCAGTGTTGGTTTTAACTGGGGAAAATGGGGCGAGGGATAAATATTCTACATTTATTCCTTGGGAAAGTCCACAGAAGAGTTCATTTCTTGTCTGAGCTTGAGCATTTATTGAATTTTGACTCTGAAAGTGCTCACAGGCCTGACTTGTCAGGTGTACACAGGGATCACTAGAATATCACTGGGAATATTTGCATGCTACACAAAAATGCATCAGTTGTAGAACCTCTGCATACAAAATCTAGCCCAGATCTAATGACACTGACCTCAAACACCTCTGTTGTGAAAGAGGGCTTTATTTAAACACACTTTGGAGGGAAAAAAATCATAACTGTGTCTTTGCTTTGGTTTTCCCTAACAGAGGTGACTTTTTCTTTCTGAATGTAGGAGTTCAGGATAGCCAGCTTCCTTTTATTTAAGTCAGCCATTTTAAATACTGTCTTAAACCTCCTTTTAGATATTGCATAAATCCATGAGACCGCCCCTCTAAAAGAGGAACTGGTAAGAACTTGGTTAACACTTTTACGTGTGTAAATCTTATTTAAAATTGTTTTCCAGATTTCTAACATCTTTTTATTTCCTCTTCTTTCCCCTTCCCTCCCATTAATTTTAAATCACAGTTGTTGCCTGAAACTTTCCATAGTACTTATTAATGACTGTACTGGCCTTCAACTTTCCCTTAGTATTGAAGTGGCTAAATTGTGAGTTTATATTTCTAAAGACTCTACGAGACAGTAGTTATCACCTGTTGAACTGATTTACAGCTTCAAGGACTACAATCACTGCACCATTAACCATTCCACAAGCCTTCTCAGAATTACTGGTTGCAAAATACACATTTCACTTGATCTAACAATAAAAAAAAAAAAAAAGGCCATTGAGTTCTTTTGTAAAAAATGCATGAAACTAAGCTTGGAAATCGCCTAGAAACAGCAGGGTAATATGGCAAAACTTTTCCAGCCTTTTTCCAAATTTTCATTTGGAAAAATTATATGCATGACAGCCCTCAAAAGGCATTTGGACATCCCCAGTCCTGTTCTTCTGATTGTTTGGGGAACTCTACTAATGTCTTCATAATTAAACAAAATATGTAGCTTCAAGAGAACTCTGAAAAAAAAATCTACTTTTAAATCATTCCTTCTTGGGACAAAATTTCAGCAATATCCATGGACTAGATGAAAAAAGGATACAATTCTTCCACATGTGCTTTATTTCCTTTCTCATTCATACATCCTAGCATTCAGTCAAATTATTTATGAGTACCTTCAAACTTTCTTTAGAATATCCTATGAAGTAACAAAAGTAAAAACTTTCATAATGCGTAACCTGTGATTTGGGGCTAAAACTGTAGAAATTATCCTTTATAGTCATAGCCCTTTTAATTCACAAGTATCCTCATGTCTTCAAGCTTGATAAAAAGAACTTAATCAAGAAAAGCAATCCAGGAGGATAAGGAAGAAAGAAAGTGTCCTGTTGCTTAAAGAGTGAAAGGAGAGGGAAAAAAAAAAAAGAGGTTTTAAAAGTTATTTCAATATAAAATTGGTATAAACTGACTAAACTTTCATATACAAAGTATACAGAACATATTTAGCTATGACAGTTCACTATTAGGGTATGCACTTCACAAGTTATCAGCATAGCACAAAACTCTAGTGTTACAAATATGCCTTTCACAAGGATGAAACACATTATCAAGTTAGACCCGTTCCTGAACTGTAGAAAATCGATTGCCAGTAAATCACTCTACGCCCCTTAACTATGGGTGTAGTGCTAATAAAAAGAGACTGCTACTTGTACAGTTCCTTTGGAGAAATGGAAACACAAGCAACATTACCATCGTAGCTTCCCATACACTTGAAAGAACATTGTACACTTGCTATGGAAAACAAGTCTCATTTTCAAATAAGAAGTAGAATATAAAACAGTTCTAGCAAACTAGCAACACCATAAAGTCAACAAAATTAAAACTTTCTCACCAGAAATCCCTGCTCTCCGAAAAAGCAGAAAGTGTATTCAGGGAAACACAAAAATAAAACTTCCTGTAACTCTCTCCTACTGAGTAACAATACTTAGGAACGCCCAAATTTTTATATAAATGTTTGTGCCACCTACTGACAGCTTGTGAAATGGCATTGGCTTTTCTCCAGATTTTCCACATAAAACATTACTGTAATATGCCCACTATCCTATTATTATTAAACTTTGTGTTTTAATGCTTTGCAATATATTAAACAGGAGAAAAATTAATCTTTTTACCAAATTTCTATCTTCATCAAATTAATATGAAAATAAGTACTTATTTTGAACAAATTTTACACTGAAATTCGAACATCTTCCTCTCTGAATTTAATAATGATCTAAGTCTACATGCATTACTGTAATTTTTTGTCCATTTTGCTATACCAATTTAATTGTCAGGTTATTATCAAGGCTGGTTTATAAAACTGCCATTTGTCATAGTTTAATTTCCATTTAACGGAAATGGAAAAATAACCTCTCTCCTGCTCCAGCAGTGTTGTGATTGAGTTAAACAGTGGGCATGGAAACAGTGAGTAAGGTTTGGTCTGTTTTTTTAAAATTAAAACAGAGCAGTGACTTCAGTACTGAATGCCCAAACACAGGGTTATTGTCCTGGCAAAGACATAAACCAGTCTCTCTTTATTTCTATATAATGTTGGTCAGAAATTCCACCATAGCTGAGATCTAAATACAGAATTGCCACACTGCAACCTACCTTTCTGGGTTAGCATACCATAACACATGCATGATTTAATATTTCAATGATTCAGGAAGCAGAGGAAATAATCTTAAAAATTACTTTTTCACTTTAAGGCTTATTCTGTAGATTATATTCATTTCTAAGCCTCAGGTGAAAAGAAGTCATCCAAAAATGAACTGGAAAGATAAGACAGGTAGTAAGCAACAGAATAGGGGAAATTCTCTGCTATAATGCTGATGAGTCTTATAGTGGTACTCTATGACTTTATGATTCATTCTCCATTTCTGTCAATTCAGACAAGACTATTCACAGCTGATTACCAAATGACACCTTACAGCAGTGTTATATACAAACCTCACCATTGCCTCCTCTTAGCTGGAAAGATTTTGCTATGCATCCTTAGAATGAGATAAAATCCTAAGGTAATCCTAAGACCTTGCTTCTTCCAAATATTCATTCCTGTTTTGTAATGTTACAGCTGAACTGCCTGAATATAGCCTACATATTACTCTGCTGAATACAGAACCAAACGTACAATTGGTACTGTGTAATAACCACTGTAAGATGGAGACACTTATTCCATAGGACCTCTTTGATTCAGTGACAGTATGGGCTGCCACTAGCATTGTTTGTATGCCTACATACTATAAAGACAGGTGAACCATATGTTAAACAGCAAAATAAGCATATTACCATTAATTGCATGCCATTAGCCCTTCAGATTTACCACTGCAGTCACTGGAAGTAGATTAATATAGCCCATGAATGTCAAAATATTTCCATGTTCTGTTAAAAGTAGCCAAATGTCTTTCCACCTTTGTTTATATTTATCTATTTATTAAAAGGTAGGTATCTTTTCTGTAACCCATTTGAAAGATGATGACAGAGTAATAACAAACATCAGTGAAATCTGAGATGAGTGGAAGTGTTCAATCTCTAATGCATATTTATTCCAAAACCATTTGCAATATTGCCATAGTGAGACAATACAAGTGAAATTAATTACTGAAAATTGAAAGAGAAAAAATTAGAAAATGCAAGTGTTAAATTCAAAAAAGTACTTTAGGAACTTATAAAATGTATGCATCCTTCTATCCAAACAGACACATCCCCATCTATGTACATATAATATTTATTTCATCCTGAAGTAATAACTGTGTTACAACAGTGATTAACAATGTCTTGCAGTTCTATAACATGCATGGTTATATACAGAATCTGCAAAACTGACAGTGCAAGATCCACATTACAGTCAAAATTATCATCTGTCTTGGGTTAAACAACCTCCAGCTATTATGACTCCTCCTAAGACCCTGCTCTGACTCTTCCATAAGCTCCACTGAAAAGCAGAGGGAAATCCCCAGGGCCCCTCTAGATTTCATTTTCAATAAATATATCTAATATTAATAAATTAACCAGCATTCCCTGACACTTAAATTCTCACTGAAAGACCTTCAAAAGGAACTTGTTATGTAGGGATACAAACATTTGTTCTGCTATCAGCTATCTTAATGAGAAGCTTCAGAGACTTTTGCCTGGTAAATGTGTAAGTCACATAGCATGATCGGTATTTGTGAAGCACACTTCTGAGAACTGGGGCTTTTTTCTGCGACATCTTGGAGTAGCTCTCCTCAGTGGTTCACAATGTGTTGGTTTGCCTTCTGTGGCAAAAGTAATTTCTCTCTTTGGCAGACTAGTGATAGAAATGGTGATACGATGAACGGTGGAACGGCCTTTTATCACTCTAAAGGGCATGCTTCGCCTTAAAATGAGGTGGCAAAAAGCGGAATGGGTAGAAGGAATTACACAGGAACAAGAACCACAGGGTGTTGAGGAGAGCCTGAAAACCCATTGCTCAACCAAGTATTTTACCAACTGCCTGGAAATGTGTACACCCACCGCCAGCTTCTGTCAGGGGCATTTCCTGTAAACACAGCGAGAAGGCTCAAAGCGGTACCTGAAAGCTACATCTCGTTGTTTAATTCCGCAACACCACGGGTCAGTAAGTGCTCACTTTGAGGAGGGATCAGACTTTCTAAAAAGAAAGTAGTAAATTTTTATGCCAGATCATCAAGTAGGTGCATTTAGTCTTTTTCTGTCAGAGGGTGGTTGAGCACTGGAACAGGCTTCCCAGGGAAACAGCCACAGCACCAAGCCTGTCCAAGAAGCGTTTGGCGACAACGCTCTCAAGCACGTGATGTGATTCCTTTGGGGTGTCCCCCACAGGGCCAAGAGCTGGACTCGTTGATCCTGACGGGTCCCTTCCACCCCAGCATATTCCACGATTCCATGAAATCCAGCCCTTTTCTGCCTCAGCACGGACGCGGGGCCGCGGTCCGTGAGGGCAGCGCGGCTGCAGCCGCCGCTGCGGGCNTCGGCAGCTGCTTGGCGCTGTCCAGCCGCAACATGCGGCCGCCGCAAGCAGCCGGAAGGAAAGCGACGGACAAAAGCCAGCCCTCTCTCCTCCCTGGGGCCGGCCGTCCTGGGCTGCCGGGTCTGCTCTGCCTCCTCCCCCCGCTGCTGCCGACGTGGCGGGGCGGGGGAGGGGAGCAGTCGGGGGCGCGGCGGTCGGGGCACTGGTGAGCGGTAAGGAGCACGGCGATTTCTGCTTTTCTGCCGCTTTTGACACTGGCTGCGCTACACAGCTCTGGCCCAGAGGGGAATTTCGGAAAGGGGGAAAAAAGAAAAAAAAAGAGAGAAGGGGGAAGTTGTGGCCGCTGCTGGCTTGCGGGAGCAGCGCCCCGGCTGCTCCTGCCCTGCTTGGGGCAGAGGGCAGCGGGGCAGGGGGAGCTGCCGGCGGCGGGCGCCAGAGGCGGTTCGCCCGCGCTCACCCTGCCCGCAGCGTCCCGCGGAGGAGAAGCGACAGCGGGCGTCGAGCGAGAGGCGAGCGCGGTGCCGTCCCTAAAAGAGTTATTCTTCCCTCCCGCTCGGGGACGGTGGTTTGTGCCCGAAGGCGCCCGGCGGCGGCTGGGCTTTGCTTCCGAGGCCAGATGAAACTTCTCAGGCAGAGGCTCGGCAGGTGCCACCACCACCGGCCCCCTCCGCGCGGCTGGTCCGTGCGGGCCGGGCACTCCCCTGCCACCGCTCCGGGGCTGGCCTTAGCATCTCTCTCACGAACTCCCCATGGAGTAATTCCTCGGGCGGAGCTGCCCGAGGTGATTTGGATCAGAATAGTCTCACGGATGAGAGGTTGAATGGCGCTGATCCCGGGTGCAGCACGGCTCGTGTTCTGACAGACGCGGTGATTTACTGTTACGGTGCCGTGCTCCTGTAACGAAGGTTCAGCAGGGACCGTGGCCCGAGTGGTACCCAAAGATGATCAAATACTGCAAAAAGCCATGTGCACATGTCTGTGTGATTCTTTAAAGAGCGCTGGACTTACTCAGAGCTGATTACTATACAAGATTATGAAGTATGTGTGTACAGGTTTTACAGGGTTTGGTAGAGGATCCTGATATCTGACAATGGAATATGGTTTACAAATGGAAAAATCTTCTTTAGGTGATGCTGGCCATCACACAGTGACTACTGTTAAAATAATAGCAGTACTTCCCTACACTAAAGCATTTCATAGAATTTGCTCTATTTTTAATGGAAAACTGGCAAACGCAGATTCTGGCTTGTGAATGCATGTTTTCAAAAGATAATTAGGGTACAGTGTAAGCTGAAGTAATATAAGTGTTAGCAAGTTTCTTACTTATGTTTCTTGTTCACTGAGTCCAAAGGCAACTCTTGGAACTGTTCAAACAACTGATCCACATTCACGTTAGATAAACAGGCTGCTAGAGCTACAGATGTATACAGTTCCATAGTCTTTAATAAATATATTCATTTCAATACATGCTTCTCAGGCAAATTTCTCCTAAATCCCAGTTATATTTTGTTTTTTGCCTTCTTTTCCACCCGTGTTCTTCAGTGTGTCATAGAACCTCCATTGTTCCTGACAGGTGCAAACCTTTGAGCCATATTTAATGTGAGAGTCAATGAAAAGGCAACATCTACAGAGAGGACTGTATGAGTTTATTTTATGCCATGCAACTCTGCATATGGTCAGGTGTTTAAAAGCTTTCTGTCAAGGATTGTCTTCTGAGTGCCAAATATGCTGTTGTTACCAACAAATAGTTGTTAGTAATCACGGAACAGTAGTCATTTTGGACTCTGACAGTGCCACTCCTTAATCAGCTGCAGAGCTTGCTTTTTGCCTTTGTGAATCCTCAGCCTGATGACTGCACAGTGGTGGAAAATACCTCCAAAGTTAAATTGGAAGATAAGGAATAGATAGGAGAAAACTGGTTCATAACTTAGCACAAAAGAATCAATAACTGTACCTCATACAAGCTTACCTTGGCTTCAAAATTGAAGTTTAATCATGCAGCTGGAATTTTAGGAGAAGGTGAGAAGTGTTGCACACCCCAAAAAGCAATCCTTTGAGACAGGTGATAGGGAAACAGTGTGAGCAGTGACTGTCTATGAAATTACTCTAGTGACCATGGCCTGTCATGTTCACAAATTATGCCCCTTCTCCAGCACATAAATATCACCACAGTTTTAGTCACAGGTGTTATCCTCCCCTTCATCATTCAGCAGGCTGTAGGAACCTGTGTATGTGACAGTGATGATGAAAGGGAGAGCAAGAGCTGCTTGGTGATTGCAGCTCGGGTTATTCTGTTCTGCAGTGGTGTTTCATACACACCTGATAGTGAATATAGAAATTCACCATGTGGAAACTCTTACATTTGACTTCTCCAGACAAATGAATATCCTTTCTCCCTCACTAAACTGTATTTTGGAAAACAGTAATGCTGCTCTTTATACTTGAGTGGGATCCTGCAGAGCGAGTAGAGTATTTACAGTATTTTCCTGATACCAGTGCCAGCATGATGCATGTGCCACAGGGCTCCATGCTTTAGGAGGTCTTACATCAAGGCTGTGTAGTTTTTTAGCAGTAGCATATGGTAAACACTATGTATTTTATAGTCACTCAAATGTTTTCAGAACCGAAAATGTCTGAAGACATACCTGATGGCAACCCATTTGAAGAAAAATCTGAAGTAATGGAACTGCCCAGCAATGACGTATTGCCTCATGACTCTGTACCACATCTGGTAGAAGCTGAGATCTTGCATGAGTCTTCAAAAGATGAACATGAACAGGTCACTCAGAGTATCAGTAATAGACAGGAAGGAGACATAATAATTAATGAAAACCCTTTGACTGAAAAACTAGTTGAAAGCCTGCCTTCCAGTGAAGAGACAACTGAAGACATGTCCACTGAGTGCATTGAAACTGTAAGCCTTGATGCAGAACCTGAATTGGAAGAAGCACTGCGTGAACAAAGTCCAGTAAGTAATACTTTCTTTTCTGTAAATGCCCTCCCCTCCCTGCATTGTAAAGACAGAATGTTCTATAATGTGCATACTATTTCTCACAAAAACCTAGGGAGTTATGCAGAAAACCTGCATAGGAATAAATTAAATTGCAGCACCAAGCTTTTGAAAAGTAGGAATAGTTAATTTCGCTTTGCTACTTTGATATTAATTTGGTCTTTCAAGTCTGGTTGCAATAAAACTTGCACTGTGTAAAGATGATATGCTACTGGAGACTTTTTTGACACAGCAGTTTTTTAATATTTAAGTATGGAATACTCATAATTGCCTAACACCACACATTACTGTAAAAGGTATGCAGCACCTCCTCTGGCTGTGTTTTTATTAGACTCAGTTGTTAGGTGTTCCTTGTGCACATCTACTGAATTACACATGTGAGGAGACTCTGGAAGAGAAACCTCCAACTCTGGCTCCTTGTAGAACCCAGGAAGGGGTCAGAATTCCAGGAATAGGTGATATAAACTACGCTTCACATTCTGCTTTCTTGTGCACAGAAGCCTGAATTCCATATATTACCCAATCTATCATCATCTATTAAATGCCAGACTTTTTTCCCTGATGAGTTCTTTGTGTTTCCTCCTGCCTTTTGAGAACAAGAATTTTAGACAGTGGAGTAACATTTTTGTTCTTATAGGCTGCAGACTCCTCATCTAAAGCAAGTAGATGGGGAGCTTGGGGTACCTGGGGAAAGTCTCTCCTGTCATCAGCTTCTGCCACAGTGGGTAAGTGTTCAATTGGTAAAGTGTGTGGAAATAATTAATTATTTTCATGTATCACTAGACAGATTAGTGTTTCATCTTAAGGTTTCATAAACAGTTATGCCCTAATAAGCTTGGGAAGCACGATTTTTTTAGAGGAAGATGGACCTTCCTGATTATTCAAATTGTGGACAAGGTGCTAGGCTTGTTTGTAAAGTTAATGAATTACCTTATTGTGGCTTCTTCACAGAAAGGATCATAATCCACTACAATTTCTATCAACCAAAGGCTTATGGTTTCTCAAGTCAAAGCAACCCAGACTTGTGCTCATGCATGTTAGTGGTTTGTATGCCATGACTCCTACCTATGCGTGAATTCTCTTCTTGTAAACCATTCCTGCTTTCTTTGTCACCCAGTGAAGCTGTCACACTGTCACACTAGATTTCAGACAGTAGAACAACGTGTTGAAACTTGGAGTCTATTCTCCCTCTCCCTATACTCTCATTTCCAATAGTATGTCAGTACAAAATGTCCTTGTGAAGACTTTAGGTAAAAATTATTGCTCATTGAAAACTCACAGAAAAAAGTGAAGCATACAAATACATAGTTACCAGTGAGAAATAATTTCTCACAAACCAGAAATCTTCTGTAACAAAAAAAGCAGTTAGCTAGTCTGTTCTCATAAAGGATCCAGAGAACACCTTTAAAAGATCAACCTAGGAATTAAAATTAATTGCTAGTTACTAAAATGATGAGTTCAACAAAGATACTGGTTTTATGATCCCATATAAGGCTCAATAATTCTCCTCATTATCTCCTCTGTTCCATGGACAGTAAACTATTTCTGTCTGTTTCCCAGAGGAGGGAAGTTTCCTTATCCTCTCCTTTTTTTCCATCCACAGTCAGGAGTACATAACTTCATAACATTTTCTTTCAGACAGTCCAGCCAATTAGCATTTCTAGTTGCATTTGGAATGTGTTTCTAAGCTGTGTTTAAATTTACATTAATGAAGGTTGCTGCTGAAAGGAGCAGGCCCACCTTGCCACAGCAGTGTATTTCTTCCTTCTCATATGCTCACAGTAGCCCTGATGCTGTGATGGGGGAGCTGGTTTATGAGACTGATTTTGGAAAGTGCAGCTGAAGTAAGAGCTACATCTTCAGCTGGATCAGTTGTAAAATCCCTAATCTGACTCATCAATTGATCACACAAATGCTACCAAATGGGAAAGGAGAGGAATGCACAGAACAAGACAATGTGGACAAGGGCACTCACCCATCTGTGGAACTGCACAAGTGTTCTCAACTTGTATTTAACCTCAAAGTTTAGTGCTTCTCTTTCAGGCTCTGAAAGAAAGGTCTCTGTGTCAAAAATTTTGCCCTTTTTTTTGCCAACACTGTTAGGTATAATAAAGGGTACTCCTTTCACAGACTTTCAAATAGCTTTTCCTTTTGCATTCTCAAGCTATCATAAAAACAGCATTCTGAAGAGAATTTGTTTTAGTGCAATAACTAGCTGTTGATCAATTGGAATTGTAATGCTATTGGATTTTGCAGTTCAGTTTTATAGTTGCAGCAGTGCGTTTATTGGAATAGAGCTCTCTCAGGCTGTTCAGTTTTTGCCCATGAGATAACCATATTTACATTCTGTTTGGCTTTTGCAATAAATACCATTCTATCCAGTAGCCATTAGACAGCTGTTTGTGAGTAATAAGATTATTTGTTACCAAATAGTTACTGTTGTTGTAGTCTTGCAGTGGCAATCTGACTTCCAGTCTTCTTTTGCTTAGAGGTCTTAGCCTCTCTGAGAAATCAGTGTAGTGTCACCAGATGTATATATTTTCTGTGGGACACTATTGCCATAGATACTTCCTTGCCCAACTGACCTGAGCTTACATGAAAATGAGGAATGCCATTAGAGTAAGTTTAGGGGACAAACAAGAATGTGTGTTGCAACCCTTCTTATTTTCTAGTAAGCAAACAAGACATCTTTTTACAGCTGTTGCTTTTGTCTATAAGACCTGCTGCCAGCATTGTATCTCTGGATTTCCGTGGACTTTTTAAAGATGTGATGTCCTTTTTATATAGGCCTCATAGCATCTTTGTTCATATCCATTAAAAATTGATGCATAATAGATACTGGCTTCTTAGCATATCATCTGATTGTATCAGCTCATAATTTTCTTCACAGAGTGTAAGTACATGAACAAGTTTGTTGTGTAGGCAGCCTGACTTGATAAGGTCATGTGATGTCAATTTTGAAGAGGCATATCATCACCATGATTATATATTTTTAGGATTATTTTTGAAAATAATCTAAAAATGAGCACAGTTGGAACAAGTCAAGTTACCTTGGAAAAGGAGCATCTGCATGCAGAAAAGGAAAAAGAAAATTTTCAGATAATTTTAATTCAACATCAGATTGGTTGCCCTATGTCACACTGAAGACCCGTCTACTATCTAGGTTCTGGCAGTGACCAAGAACACCTAGGGAAGCACCTTAAGCCAGATGTATGTAAAGCAGCAGTTCCCCCTGATTTCCTGTTTCCTGGAATCTACAGCATAGACAGACTTCCTGACCCTGGGATCAGGGTAGGTTTAGTTTCCATGTTACTGTCTAATAATTTTGAACCTAACTTTGTGAATTTATTCAATAAAATAGTCTTTTAATTAAGCAGAAATCAAATGTACATTCTTCCATATTTTCTGAACCCAAGGTAACTTGGAAGACCACATAGATAATCTTAAATTTGTTCCAGGAAATCAATGTACGAGATAATATTTAATATTCCTGATATAGAGGGCTTATTTCCTCATTGTTTGTTATGAAAACTCATGCTTGATCTGCAAAATATTTACTCTCTCTCACTGTTGTGGACAGGATATGAGACACTGTAGACCACGTATCTGCTTCAGTATGGTAATTCCTAGTGTGATACAGAGAAAAAAGTTAAAGCTATTGGGAATTTCTTTAAGCTTTCTTTTTATTATTAAATCTTTTTTATTCCCCTTCAAGTTACTCCATTTAATATCTGAGCAGTTCAACCAATGCTTCATCTCCTACTCTACATCAGAAAATAGTTTTGCTATAGTCCAGTCCATTGTAAAGTTACTATTCCTTCAGTGTAGCAAGTGCTGTAAGTAAAACTGCTTTCTTGGAGTTAAGACTTAGCAGCAATGCCTTCAGTCTGTGATTTTTCTGTTGCGCTGTCGTCATATTTGTACAGCACAGCTCCTTGCCTGGTGAAGAATGACAAATATTTACTATTCCTTATATTTTCCTTCAAAATCATACTCTAAAAATAGCAGAAACAGTTTGAGGTGGACTAAATAACATCTTAAAAGCTTAACCAAATGTGTTCTGCTTTTAAAAAATAGTATCATAGAACAGCCCAGGTTGGAAGGTACCTTGAAAAGTCATCTAGTCGAGGGTTTTGTGGGAAAGGTTTTATGCATCTAGATGAGATTATCTAGCATGTTGTCCAGTCACATCTTGAAAACCTCCAGCAATGGAGATTCTTCCATATCCCTGGGTAGGTTGTTCCAGTGAATAATTTTTCTTACTGTAATTAATTTTTCTTGCATTCCTACCCATTTAAGACTGAGTTAAAATGTTGTTCCAAGGAGTTCAGTTTCATTACCCTTCAAACACTGATAAAGAGCTCACAAATACATGAGTGTTTTTTAATGCATGGCTATAATTTGTTTAGCACAGCTGATTTTAGTTCCTGATAATAAGGCAGTTTCCATATAATTTGTGTCTCATCCCACTTTAAGTAACTGCACATACAGCCGGGAATTGTTTTGGCGGTAGTTTTTTATTCCAAAGAAAATGTCTGTTTCCTTTGAATTGATTTTGACATTATTTGGATCAAGGTCCCCACAACAAGACAGATGTGATACGCCTTTACGCAACAGAATCTGTAATGCTTTTGGATTCATTTTAGTCACTGCCTGAACTATGTTTGGGATCTTGACACTAGATGTCACACTAAGCAAACCATTGAATCAGCTTCATCAATGAGGTGAGGAGATTTGTTTTTAAGAGGTGCAAGAAATTTGGGTTCCGCCTTGTGGAACCCCAGTGGGGCAGAACCACTGAAATAGTTGCTGGAATGATGAGATGGGAGAAGTAAGTTCACTGTGATACGGAGGAACAAATTATACTAATTACCATAATTTTATGTACATATTATCATCTATTTCTTTCCAATTGTGTTTTTTAGTAAATCAGCCATTACACTATCCAGTCTTTTAGTAACAGTGTTGATAAAACTATCCTCCTAGAGAGGATGACTTCTTGCAGCTAAGCCAATTAATGGCTAGTAGCCACTTAAATGTGTAGTCCCACACCTGTCTTTTCCTGGCATGTTTATTCCTTCTCCCTGTACCAGCATTTATGCTCCTCTGAACTCACTCTAATCCAGTTCAGGAAGCTAAACTGATATAAAAATAACACTAGAGGAAAGAAAATCCATTTTCTTCCTCTTCAGTTTCTTGAACCGACTCATTGAGACCAGTGTCAGGGCAAGCAGAAGGGACAAGTATGGAATAGGTGAAGGCATAGAGCCTCCCATACCTGCACCAAGAAGCCATTAGGTTAGCTTAGCTCTAACAGAAAACTTTTTATCCCCAGGGCTTATGAGAAGCAAAATGTGTTTTCAGTTTGTGCTGGTAGCTTTGTGACTTTCATTTTTAAAACAGCTTGTATGCTTGAAAACTTGTCTCTTCAGTTTTTCATCCAATTAATCTATCTGCTAGCTTAATAAAAGTGACTACCTGCTCCTGCAAGCCTTGCCTTTCATATGCTGTGGTGTTTGGAATGAGATATGGCATTCATAAGGTGCTGAAGTTATGGTGCTCAACTGGAGCACCATATGGAGCTGCATTTCCAAGCAAAGTCTGTTCTCTATCATGCTGTATACATGTGCTTCATTCCGTCTAAGTTTAAGGTGTTTTACCTTTAGGGCAATTGCTAAGACTAGCACCTGTCAATACCTTTACACAGTAAAAGTAATTAAAAAAATAACCCCGGTGTTTGATTCAAATCGTCCCTGAAATTCGTACTATAAGGCTATGTAATGTATCTTTCTAATGTAGTGTTTGTAATTAACATTCTGCTATCTTGATTATTTTGTTCTTGTGTATACTCCTCATCTGGTTCCTCAGCTATCAGAATGGCACATGAAAATATCAGACACCTATAGTTATCCCTGGGATGATGAAAACCACTTTTTGTCATTCACTATGACAGAACAAAAGGTCACTTGAGATGTCACTGTGTTCATGAGCTTGGATATTATTATGCATGGGTATGTGTAATAATCAGCATTGCATAGCTAAAGTTGACATCTGTGTGGAACAGAAATGCAAATGCTTCAGATAATGTGAAACTGAAGTATTCAAACATTGAGGATGTCTTTTTTATCCTCTATAGATATTATTCCCCTGTTGCAAAATAAAGTACAATATTAAAGGAGGGTGGGTATTATGCTTGTACTTCATGTGATCATAAAAAGGATAGTTAATCTCTTCAGAAGACTTTTTAAAAAATTTCATAAAGTCACCTGATAAAGGGAAAACTGCCTTAGGTTCAAATCACATGGTGGTCACAACTGTTTTGTAAATAATACTTTGCAGCTCCTGTAGCAGCAAACCTTTTTCTTTACAGTTCTTCCGTTTTCAGAATGCTGAATGCAAGTAACAGATGGGAGGAAATGTGGACATGGGGGCTGTGCCTTTTGGGGTTGGCAGTCCCTTTTGCTTTCTTTATGTCTTTTTACATGGGCTTATAGTCTAGAAGAGAGTGAGAACCAATAAAATGGTGTAACAGCCTTTATGCTATTGCAGCCTTCTATGCTTGCAATAAGGAGATCTGAATCTAGTCTCATTTACTAGCTTAATTTGAGTGATTCCTGATTTATAGACTAGTTAGCATAGGTATTATCAGAATCTAACCTGGTTTTTTGTTTTAACTGTAAGAACCAGAAATTTTGTAAAAGCTTGAAGTGCCAATAGGATAGTCGAAAAGTGAGCACAATGGGGTCCCACTTTTTAGGGTACAAAACCAGAGCACAGCTGGATTTTCCACATGTCTATACTTCATGTAGTGGAGTGATTCTCTTCCAGCCAGTTTCAGGTTCCTCATTTTTGCAGCTGGTGAAAGATGCTAATTTAAGGCCTCATTCTTCGTCTTTAGCTTGAGCCAGATGAAGCTTCTCCCATGTTACTAGACTAAATTTTGATCATTTGTTCATTAGAAGTGCCCCCATGGTAGGACGCAGATTACAAAGGCTGTGTGGTAGCCAGGTACAAAATCTCAAACTCCTCCTCCCCATCTGTACCACTGAAGCAGGGAGTCCAATTGCCTGGGAGGACAAGGGATTACTGATTCCTATCCAGAGTGGTTTAGGTTTCAGACATACTGAACTGCCCTCCAGAGGTGTCTGTTTGCCTTTTTCAACTCTGCAGGGAATCCAAAGCTGTGAAGCTGGGAGGTGGAAGATAAGACAGCCTACAGTGAAGTGGGATATGTCTGACTAAAGCATTTGTGAGTGCTGTAATCTGGCCCTGGGCAGATCAGGCAAACCAAAAGGCAGGTCATGTTGTTAAGCACTGCTTGCAAAACCTTCCTTTTCAAATTAAAGATCCCAGATAGCAACATGAACAATAATATTCTGTTGAAATTGCCAGCCAATAGAAAGGCAAGGAATCATGGAGGCAAGAGAAACGAAAGCAATAGAAGAGGGAAAACAGCATGCTTTCTTCCAAAAGCTGACAGTTAACAATACCCATTGCATAGCTCTTCTGTCTTTGCTGTTACAGAAGATTAAATGGAGATCTCAGAGGTGTCAGCTCAGTTGCATTACCACACCCAGTGTAACAAAGCCAGTGCATCTTTATCTCTAAATTGTAGGCTTCTTTCCTGTGACTTCTTTTATTTCTGTGCCTTTTGAAATCACAAATAATCGTTTTCATTTCCAAGGCAACACTCATTTCTGCCATGTTTGTACACCTATGTGTATCTAACAGTAGCTTTAGTTGTGGTCTTCTGATCTCATCCAGTTTTGCTGCTGCAGTCAAACATATGTGCCGTACAGCATAGTTCAGCAAAGCCACCCCTAGTTGACCTGGACTATTTTCTTATTATTCTAGTGCATATGTAACCACAGCCCTGAAAATGCTGCCTTTTGTAAGTCAGTAAATATCAATACAGCAACTGTGTGCTTTTTCTTCTTAAATGTATTAGCTTGTCTGCAAAACGATGAGAACCAATTCAAGGATAAAAACAATTACAGAAAAAAGTGGGAAATTAATCTGAAAATGCATCACTTTTGCAGACAATTGAAATTTTTGCTTATTGTTTTTAGGGTTTTGTATATGACTATATTGTACTTCGTTATCCATGTGACCATAGTATTTTGTTATCAAGTCAATTAAGTCAATGAAAAGAACTCTTGCTCATTTAAAAAGTTGTGAGCAGAAGAAATGGAAGTGATTTAAGTGAGTCCCAGGAATCTGGGGATTAAATAAATTACTCCAGAACCTATCCATTCTAATATTTTCATTGAACTCATTAATATATGGGAGATTGGAATTAGACCACACAGTACACTGCTCTCCAGTATCTGCATTGGAACAGACTGCAAAAGTCAAGAAATTATCCGACAATGACTTAAACACTGTGTTGCATAACCTGGTATGACCCATATAGTTGAATGCACTGCTGTATTTTGTAAGACACAAGACAAAATAGATAAAGCTCATATTTTCTTTAGACGGGTAAAAGCATTTTTCTGCCTAGGCTGTTTCACTGTAAAACATTAGGATCTGGTGCAGCTTATCAAATTCCTTGCTTCTGCAGGTCTGCTCCTTAGGGGATGTCTGTTCTTTGTGTTTACCTTCAAATACTCCTGTTTTCTTGTTTGTGATCTTTCAGTAGTGCTGCTTCACTTATGTTTTCTAGAGTATATTTGTTACTGAAGTCACAGAGCGCTTAATGTGTACTCCATCTGGAAATCACAGAGTCATAAATCTAAGCTTTCCTTTTTCCTACTCCATATCAAATAGATTTGCTACATCTTTCTTTAATCAGATGTTCAAAAGCATATTTGTGTGACTGCACACACATGTATGTATATGTTGATTCAGAATGCTGCAGGGCACTGGCAAGTGATAGGCTATTTTGCTGTAGTTAATATAATTCAGAAAAGATACTTTGAACTTCTCTAGTAGAATGCACACAGTTGTGGGAAAATGTGGACTACACTTCATGAATCATGCCTAACTTTGTGCCTTAGATGTCTAGATATCTGCCTGGCCGTCTGTATTAATGCCTTTTCTGAAATAATTTATCTATTTACAGTTCAGTTTAACCAAAGAAGTATGAAATTGCCATTAACACTTCTCATAAACAGTTAGACAGATAGTTGAAGTACTCTGTATTATCCTGCTGATAGAAGTGATCAGTTTCATGCAAGATGCAGTAACAGTGTATTGTACAAGGTAAAAATCAAATCCTGTCACTGAAGCTATTTCATTTTGTGTTGGAAAGAAATATTGCTCACCTGGTTTGTTGTTCACTTGTTGCGCCTCAGCTGATATACAGAATCTTCCAGCTAAAGAAGATTACCAGCTGGGTTGCTTATAATGAGAGAAGTATATCATGGACATATTTATGGACATATCCAGAAGCACAACAGGCAGACAATTTTAGAGTATTTTTTAAGGGCAGTATTTTTCAGCTACAGTTCATACAGGTTAGGAAGATACTGCTTCCCCTTGCTGACTACCACTCAGTCTACCCTGTCCTATAGCAGGACATTACCACTCCCTGGGATCTGCTAGTGTAAATAAATGGTGTAGAAAACCAGGAAAGCAATCATGTTCTGTTTAAAATATTCAGATAAAAGGGTAGCAACATTTATACTTTGTATCAAACTAGACCATTTTATTAGAAGACTAGGGCGTCACTGCCTACACATCAGGTAAAGGTGGTAAAATCTCAGTGGGAGATCAGCTGCCACTGGAGCAGTAGTTCTGCTTGGGCCAGCTGCTATCAGACTCCTCAGCTTTGAGGAGAGACACTTTAGAATTTTACTTCAAATGAGCAACTAAGGCAATTAAATCCTGAAATAACTTTGAGGACCAGAGTCAGTATTCCTAAAAACATAGTACCTATGCAGAAGACTTAAGAACAAATTCCTTACCTCGGTCTTGCAGTCACACACAGTCCATTAACTTTGGGTTAATTGTTCTAGAATTCTGAAAACTACGTGAGGTCAAATCCTATGGCCGTAGGAGCAACGTCAATTTCCATTTAAACTGATTGCAATAGAATATTTAGCATTTTGGAAGGCAGGGAACTAAACTTATATGTGCCACTGAAACAACTTTTACTTTTCAGTTCTGGCATAATTTTTGTTGTATTTCAGCTTTATCATTTCTATTCAGTTAATGTAGATATAGTAGAAGAAGTGAATTATTAATTTAGAAAAAATTAGACAACTGAGGTAAGTTTAGTAGATATTTTAATTGTCATAATTCATTGTAGCCGATGGTTCTGGCTGGGTCAGGTGGCTACCAGGGTTGGGGCGGCCTTCTGGTGTGTTCTGTCGGTGTCCCCAGAGTCTGGGTTCACCGCAGACGGGGTTAAGGTCCCCTGGCCAGAGGCCACGCCGTCCTTCTCAGCAGCCACCCTGCACCCACAAGCTGGAGGGGGCAGAGGGAGGTTCCCTTGCCCAGAGCAATCAGACACAGAGGCACGCAGTGACCATCTGCCTGGACTCAGGGCAAGAGACCCTGGAGGCCAGCAGGGCATCAGACTTTATTCTCAGGATAACAACCAATCTGGGGATGGCACGGGGAAGGGTCAGGGAGGGACAAGGGACAGGGACCAATTGGGAAGGAGGAAGGAAGGAGAGAGGGAGATATGATATGCTTTTATGGACTGAGGGACAGGAGTCAGAACTCAGCCCTTCCCTGGGGCAGTCCACCCTGGACCCCACCCCAGGGGGTTTCAGTCCCTGGGATTCCACAGTTTCTGCAGGGGGGACGGAAGCCTTTGGGCTTGACCCACTGCTACAATTCATGAAGTATAAGAATACTATGCAGTGTTAATAATAAATTTTCAAATCACAATGTGCGTCTGCTACAGGTCATGGAATAACAGCGGTAAAGGAAAAAGCAGGAACTACCCTAAGAATTCATAGTGGAAGTTCAGCATCATTGGAAACAGCAGAGCCTCCTGCAGCTGAAACAGCAATTACAGGTATGTTCAAGTCCACCGAAATTGGAAACAACTCTTTGACATTGCCAAATTACTTTGATTTACAAAATTTTGGTCACAGAAACCAGTTTACTGTAATTTGTGACTTGCAGAGTTGAAATTATGCCGTAACCTGCTTTTTTTCTTTTATTAGAAGCAGAAGGTTCTCTGGACCAAAGCTCTTCTGAGAATATTCCTTCTTCTCCTTCATCTGGATCTCGTGGCATGCTGTCAGCTATCACTAATGCTGTACAAAACACAGTGAGTCATTTTAGCTGGTCTCTCTGCTCTAGATATTTTTCATTATTTTTAGATTCAGCTTCACTGTAGGCCACATTTTTTAAGTTATAGGTCTTTGTAAAAGCAGTTCTTCTGTATGTCTTTTATTTAGAGTCTTTCCCATGACAAAATAACTGTTAAATTAAACTGTCAAATTAAAAAAAAAGTCAAACAGAGCTCAGTCAGTTACTACTTTGTCACCAGTTTCAGTGAAAAAATATGGTCTTCTCCTAAACTATGTAGAATTCTGCAGATTCTTGGAAAATCTGCAGAATAATTGTACCATCATCTGATTTTTTGTTTTTACAGTTAAGTCCTTTCAGAGAAAGTGGGATAGGCTTGGTTGCCATTTTTGAAGGCAGATAAAATAAGAAAATACTTAATTTGCTTATTTTAAGGCTTCTACTAAGCTCTCTGTTTTTAGTCTCTGGCCTTTACCTTTACTTCTCTATCTAGTCTCTCATTTTGTATTAGCTTTCCCAGAAGGGGGTCTGATTACAGACTCAGTGAGGCAAAATCTTTTGTTCACAGTTTTTTCCTATTACACTGTCCTTATATTTTGTGTGTTGCACTTCATCCTTTTCTCTTTTTCTGGATTTCAGCTTTTGCAAAATCCTGTACCATACTGTTTCCAAATCAATTTTTTGTATCATCTTCTTCCCCAATTTATTTTACACCTTTCAGTATGGTATTTCACTTGAAATTAAAAGGAACTTTAAATATTGTCTGTAAAAGCATAGAAGATTAACTCCCCACTGAACAAGTTTTATGAAGTGGCAGTTCTCTTTTAGTGTATATCCAGTTCACTCTGAGTGCCTCATCACTCTAATATCAAAAGATTTTGGAAGCAGAAAGAGATTCCTGTAGATTATTCCTAAGACTGTTTCTATGAATCATATGGCTTGTGAGAACTGGGCACCAATAACATTACCTGAGCATTATATAAGATTTGCAAATAAGAGAAATGTGCTTGGAAGCAGCCTGGAGAGGCTGCAATACCATAGTGATCAATGTGGTACAAAAAGAATGGCTGGAGGTCTCAGTAAGTCACCTGTAATGCCATTTGAGACTTTGGTAGGGTTTTCCATTACATATCAGGTTACATCAGCATTTGAGTTTCTGACACACACATAATCCTGATTGAAATGGAAAATTTTAGCCAGTGAAACTTCTTCTTCAGTGTACATAAAAAATATGAAGACATAGGAAAAACATATGTATTTAAATGGACAGCTCCAGAGTCATCACAAGTCTTAAAATTTTAAAAGTCAGGTAAGGCAGGCTCTTCCTGTTCACGATGGACTTTGCTCCATGTTATTCATATCTGAAACATGCTCCTGCAAACCAGATGCCATTGGGTGAAATTGAAGCAAATATTCACAGAATGACAGAGTCACAGAATAGTTAGGGTTGGAAGGGACCTTAGAGAGCTTCCAGTTCCTATGCCTCTACCTTGGACAGGGACCCCTTCCACTAAACCAGGTTGCTCAAAGCCTAATCCAGCCTGGCCTTTAGCATTTCCAAGCGTGGGGCATCAACCAGCTCTCTGGGCAACCTTTTCCATTGCTTCACCATCCTCATAGAGAAGAATTTCTTCCTGATATCCAATCTAAATCTACCCTCTTTCAACTTAAAGCCATTCCCTTTTGTCCTCACACTGCTTGCCCTTGCAAGATGTGCCTCTCAAGCCTTGCTATAGCCCCCATTTAAGTATTGGAAGGCTGCTAGGTCTCCTCAGAGCATTCTCCTCTCCAGGCTAAACAGCCCTAATTTTCTCAAACTGTCTTCACAGGAGATGTGCTCCAGCCCTTCTATGATATTATTTTTTAAAAAATTTTTTTATTTTTTATTTATTTACAACGATTTTTACATTTCCTCTGGTGTTAATTGTTTAAGTAACTGGAAATATTTGTATAGTTCATTTTTTTTTCTTTTGGAAAACATATTCAGAACTAAGTAAATGCATCAATCCTATTGAAAATTTAGGGACCTGAATGTTCAAATGCAGTGTCTACAAAAGCACTCCTCTTTACAGGTTCGTGTTAGCCTAAATTGGGAAGAAAATAACTGCATTGCACTATTTTATACAGGGGAAAAGTGTATTATCTGGAGGCTTAGATGCTTTGGAATTTATTGGGAAGACAACCATGAATGTCCTTGCAGAAAGTGATCCTGGATTTAAGAGAACCAAAACACTGATGGCAAGAACAGTCTCACTATCTCAGGTTGGATTTATTTAAATATTGCTCTGTCAATGCAATTTCAGATTCTTTTTCCAGAATTTCACATGCCTCAGGGAGAGGCTTTATTTATTGCAGCAGATACTGGCTGGGCTTATGGCAATAAATATTATGCTTTATATTTGCTCTACTTTCTTTTTCTTCACAGAACCACAGAAGATAATGTAAAATCATCTTTTCTGCATAATCACATATGCAGTAGCTGATTTAAATAAGGCACTATGTGTGGTGATAAATCGTTACTGTCTGGAGACAGTCAAATTGTTGGTGTTTTGTTAACAGCTGTAAATAGTTATCTTCCAGCATAAACATTGCTATACTGTTTTCCTTGGAAACCAGTAATACTGGAATATGACATATGTTTCATTAGGAATTAAGCCTGTAAAAAGCCGTATCTCAGTGTCCATCTAACTTGATGGTACCCTTACACAGTTGTGACTCACATGTTTTAAAGCTCAGAGATGCAATAAAAACAGAAGTGTAAGTGCTGTCAGTACAAAATTATTTTAGTTCTCCGGGCACGGAGAGGAGGGAGGCTGGGGAAAACAATAGACATTGAAAAGAAGCTAACTTTACTGGGTGTTTACTTCCTTGTAGAGAAAAGTATTTTTCTTTCAATGAGATGTTTCATTTTTAGTGTTTATCATTGTAAGAGTTAACAGAGTTATACTGTTATAACAGATCAAAAGCAATTAACTCTTGTAAAGGCCCACAGGGTTAAAATGAGCTTTTGAGAATGTCACCTTTAACAACATACATGAATTTGCACATAGAATCTGAGGCAGAATACCGCATAAATCAGTTCTCATGGGTTGCAATATCACTTTTCAGTGATTTGTTCATAAAACTTTGTGAGTTAACTTTTGAAGATGGAGACTTCAAAGGAAAAGCATACCATTGTAAGTCTTTTGTAACAAATGAATCACTGAAGACAATATTGTAGAAATTTTGAATGGTGGAATAATGTATGTGGATGGAACGTTGGAATAGTGTAAGTCACCTGTATTCAGAGACTTGTATGCGACCTATGTTGCAGTTTGGATGTATTTACCATCTTTACTGTAGCAAATTCATGAGAGGCCATTTCTTCTGGGAATAGAAGGAAGGCGTAGAAGATCCTATTGGATACGCTATTCTGTCCTTCTTCTACACTGATAGAAGTGTATTAAAAACACTCCAAAATATACCCAAATATATAGAGTGTAGTTCTGCCAAACCTTTGGTATAACTCATCAATCTCTTGCCAGTCCTGCTGTCACATAAAACTGACTTTGGTATTTGCTAAGAATGTTTTATAGGAAATATTTATGTAGGAACATTATTTATGCAAGTTGATGGGTAGGTCCTGAAAATAATAGTCTTCCTGTTTTGTGGTCTGTAGAATGGATTACATGGCTTTTTAAGGCTGCACATGAAATAGTCCTTTTTCTTTCGTTATAATTGGTGGTGAAATTTATTATATGGTATCTGTAGCTGGCGTTACTTTTGAAAATAAAAGCAAGATTGGGTTCTTTCATTGTTTCTTAAAGAAAGATGGTTAGCAATTACCCTTGGGAAAACCCCAGTTAGAATACTATATAAATATTTTGTCAGAGAAAATTATCAAAAAAGAAGCTAGCTATTTCATCTCTGAAATTTTAGTTCTGCGGGTGTGATACAGACCCAAATTTTATTACTACTTCTAGACACACAGAAACAGACAGTAATAAAATCTGTCACACTTAGAGCACTATCAATAAAACATGGAATGGTGTATATTTTTACAGCTTTTGCGAGAAGCTAAAGAAAAAGAGAAACAGAGGCGGGCCCAGCAAGTTACAGTTGAAAGAACAGCACATTATGGACTACTTTTTGATGAATTCCAAGGTTTGTCTCATCTTGAAGCTCTGGAAATCCTGTCAAATGAAAGCGAAGCTCAGGTACAGTATGCAGACAGCATAAATCAATATGGTTGGTAAAAAAATATGTCTTTACATTAATTTTATTCTGCAGATACACATAGAATGGGCAGTAAGTTTTCCATCAACTTCAGAGAAAGCTGAATTGATCCTATGGGCCAGTCCTGGGCATTAGGAACTCAATTTCAATACACCTAAAAGTTAACAAGAAGATTAACTCAAAACAAACAACTTCATAACTGACAGGTATTTTTGTTAGGACCATATGTAGTGTGCATTTTTCAGCTTGTGACACTATGCAGATGTCTTGCAAATTCCTGGCAGAATTTGCAAGGAGGTTGAAATCTTTTGGTTTTGTATCAGGTACAAATACGTAAATTCAGAAATTCCAGACCTACTACACATGGAGCCTGGTGAATTAAAATGAGTTCCAGATTACTTATTTACTTCCTATTGTGTTAATTTTTAAAGTTACATAAAACTACACCAAGATACTATTACTGAAAGTATACAGATGTCTCGCTGAAGATGGTAATGTTAATAAGGCCTGTGTGATAAATATATATTTTAATTTCAGCTCTTAATTTATTTACTCTGCTAGTACATCAGTGGATCTCTGACAGTAGAATAATAGAATTTTATAGGTTCCCAGGAGTGATATTTTTGTACTGAAGCAGTTTTCTAAATTAATTTCTTAAAAACAAGTTTTCTTTTTTGTTTATTTTTGTTTTTGTAATTAGCATTCTTTGCCCTGTGGGGTACTTCTTAAAAAACAACCTACATGTTTTCTTAAATATTTTATTTGCTCTCACAAGTAAAAGAAGTTTATGTTAATAACAATTAGGTACATACTGTCAGTGTTGTTTTTATTTTTTGTAATTATGTCTAGATGAAAAACTGTACTTTCAAACCCCACATGTAAGGTTCAAGGGTCTGCTTTTGGAAAAAACAAAAAAAAAAAACAAGAAAAGCCAAAAATGGCTAAAGAACCCCCACCCACAAAACAAGAAGGAGATAGACAGAAAACAAGTTTAGGTTAATTGCGTGTGTCAACACTATTTTTATTTTACTGTGAAATTGCACAGGGTAAGCAAGTCATGTGCAGGTTGTTACTGCGAGGTTTCTGATGCACTTCATGTTATGTCCTTGATGTGCATAGTCCGACTCAGTCCAACAGCATTGATGGTGACTGTGTGGATCAGCAAGTCCAATACCCAGATAAATGTTCCAATTACCACACACATATGTACCCAGGCACAAAATACAGAAAGAGCACTGTAAACTTGAGACCTCTTCTAATACCCCAAAAGCCACAGGAGGAGTGCAAGAGATACTAAAGGCTTGTATGTATAAGCTTTTATTTTAAAAGTTTCCATTAAAAGAAGCTCCCAGTTAGCCCTTGAAAAGGATAGTGCTATAGAAAGGGAGGAAAAAAGCTCTGTGTAGTCCTTCACAACCTGAGTTGTGTCTGAAGGCTTTATCTTGTGTTTAACCCTGAGCACAGGAGCTGGACACAAGGACACACTTGTGACAGATTAAGTCACTAAAAGTGACAGATTTCTCCAGCCTTGCACTGAGGTAGTCTGTACATCTCTCAAGAAAACTTTAAAAAAAACCCCTTGAAACAAATATAAAAGTAAAATTTTGTATCAAGGGGATAAGGGCATTTCTCTTGGCTTCCATAGGCAGAGGGAGCGCTCCACTCATGGGATTAACACCATATAACTGTAGTACAAACAGTGATTCAGAGAATTCCATCCCTCTTAGGTGTGCCATCCTATTAGTTATGCAGGGTCTTGTAGATACCTGAGACATGCAAAGACCTGTCAATACATTCTTCAGAACAGGTAGACTGTCAATAATTTTGGCTGTGTTCTGAATGCGGGAAAAGAGACCTCTTTTTCCAACTCTTCCCGTGAGTGCTCAGACTAACCATTCTGCCTGTGCTCTTTTTGCCTGCTGTCTTCATCCAGAAAATCCAAAATGCCTATTACAGTTTGCAGTTAAACCATGGATTTACAGTTCAAAACTCATGTTCTGGGGGAAGGTAGAGACCTGATGATCTGGCAAGGCTGGTGTAATTTTTTTGATACTCAACAAATTCTGTTAACAAGAACTAAAAATATAT
This sequence comes from Origma solitaria, assembly GCA_013397895.1. NCBI lineage: Eukaryota > Metazoa > Chordata > Aves > Passeriformes > Acanthizidae > Origma > Origma solitaria. Next base: position 917,510 of record VZRL01006732.1, read on the forward strand.
CTAAGTTGGAAGGTTAGAATCAAGATTTGAACATAATGGAAGTTTCCATCTCTTAGTCTATTTTGGATCCAGGCTCTGAATTAGCATTTAATAATACTTACTGGCCTTTCTTTTACAGATTCAGTCACATTTAGCAACACTTGATGGAGAACAGCTGGAGACTGTGAAAAATGATTTAATTGCTATAAAAGAGATTTTTGTTCCAAAGGAATTAGATGATGAAGTGGTGCAGGCACAAAAAGGTAAGTAGAAATACAGAGACTTAACCATATGAATAATTGTTACTTTTTAATCTAGTAATTAAAAAAATTACAATCTGAACTGTAATTTCTGATATTCTAATAGTCTTCATAAGGTAGTTACTAAAATTAAAACGCTGAAAGTTCTGGAAGTGTCATAAAGAAATTTAGGAACCCTGAGTGTTTTGAATGAAAGTCACTTTGAAACATAAGCCCAAAGATACTTTATTGTTTGGCAAGACTTGGTTTGTGGAGTGTGAGAAGGAAGTTAAAGCAGCATAAGTGTGCCGTAACTGTGACACAGCACAGCACTGAAGAGCCAAGCTCACAAAAGTTACAATGAAATGGGGGGNGGCAAAATAGGTGTCTTAAACAGGTCAGAAACTTCAGCATTCCCCCAAACACGTTAGAACAGAAGGATAAGAAGTCAGCTTAAAGCCAGCATGGTCCATATATCCAGGCCTGTGAGATCCACACCAAACCTCTTAGAGCTAACAGAAACAATCCCCTTGACCTGACTGAAGACTGGCTTATGCCATTGAACACCACATTGTTCTGTTTCAGAAACAAAGAAACATAAAAGGGTATTTCTTCCACATCCTCTTGATCTTTTCAGGGTTGCTTTGCCCGTGAAACCTACATTTTGCAAGATGGTGAGATACGATTTCTTTAACCTTCAGAAAAGTTAGAAAAACAGTGTTAACATCCACATGGTCTAACAGGAAAGTCATTTCTGCTCAGATTGCTCTTTCTGACAGTGCTTACTCAGCTTGCCTGATCTCTCTCACAGGGAGCTCATTGTTTCTCATTGCAGGGGACAGCAAGTGCTCAGCATAAAGTCTTAGTATGGTATTGTGCTGGTTTTTTCCCCCTCTTACTCTTTAAAACTCCACATTCCTCTATGGGCTTATGAGAAACGGAAGTCAAGAAAGTGTATTACCTGCTTAGGAGAGAGGTTTTGTTGTTCCTTAATTTCTGCAGAAAATAGTTCCTTGCTTTGAAACCAGTTCTCAGGAGAAGCTCTCTTCCTTGCACAAGGTGGTGTTTTCTCCAAAGGCCAGAAGTTCTGTTTTCTTCAATAAAGCACAGCTGCTTATCGTGCTCCTTGAAACATTTGCAGGCATTTTGAATGGGCTGCAACCAAGGCAAATGAGTACCTTAAAAAAAAAAAAGAGACCAAATCAAAGTGTGTTGCAGCATTTCCCCTGCAAAAGCAAACCACTCAACAGTGAAACCCATCCTTCCTATGACAGTGGAAATAATAAACACACATCTTCTCTCCACCTTACAGCTGAATAGGTGTTACTTCAGGCAGCATTGCAAAATTACTCAAATCCTTTAGTGTGATCAGGCTCAAGATTAGTATTATTAGTGTTTGAACTACAGATGTATTTCATTTATTAGTATTAAGCTGGATAAATTTTAGTTCCACTAGAGGAACCAAAAGAATAGAAAGGTAAATCACTTCTCCAAGTAGCTTTCTGTTAGGGCTGAGCCTACAGTTCTGTACACATATTAATAGGTTCTACGCTTATAAAATCAAGTCAGTAAGCCATATGGTCTTTTAATAGTGTATTTTTTACAGAGAATTATATTTACTTAAGCTACTTTATATAGCAAGAGATAGCAGGCTATGTTAAATTCTGTACAGGAACTTTGATTTTAATCCTGCTTGCTAAACAGTTTACAACTAAGTTGCTTTCCATAAGATTTTGATTTGTGCTTCCTAACTCAATAAAACGTGTGTTTTTTTCCTATATGTAAGGAAGACAGCTCCATAAAAAAGACAGAGATTAAATAATGCTGTTTGAAAATACTACCTGTTCACTGAGCAGTACTTGAAAACAAGTTAATTACCATGTATTGATAATTTGTTATCATTTTCTCAGCATACAAGTCATGTTGTTCATATAGTGTTATTTGCCATTACTGTATATATTCAGAAAAAAACAACAAACAATAGGTGGGAGAAAACCCAGTACTTTTCATTCAAGTGTTTCAAAAGGGTGACCATTTGTTTTATGTAAATTCTCAGGATCCCTTCTTCTCATAGACTCTCAGAATCTGAACAAGTTTCTGATGTTACTGCTGCCTTATTTTCTACCGTTAACACTTTCAGTTCTGTAGGAAGAGATACTACTGCAGTGATCTTTAGAGGAGTGTTTCAGGAAAGGACTTGGGCTAGGCTTTGTTCTTGGCAACTTTGAAACTGGAATTGTAGTATTTTTTGTGCCATGGTTTAACAGTCAGATAGGTGCAAAATTGATTTAAAAAAAAAAAAGAACATCTATTTTCTGACACAAGTAGCAGAAAGCCACACACAGATCCTTCTCTCTAATGTTTCCTCTCACACTGATTATGCAACCCTTTCATGTGTTTTTCACTGCAGCTTCATTTCAGTTGTTTATGAAAAAATAAGAGAGTATCTGAAAAAGTAGCTTTACCTCTGTTTTGAAAGCCATTAACACCAAAAATTTCATATATGAGGTTAAGCAAGTCAGTAACCAAAGTGAATATTAATTGAATATCCCAGTTACCAACAATTGTGGTAATTCTGCATTGATGTGGTAAACTGCTGATCTCTTTTCAGCATGCTGCCATTCATAAAACAATTTGGCATTGATTTAAGAACAAGTGAGTGCAGTGTATCCAGTGTACTGTATTGCAAAGCCTGAAAATCCTATTGTCAAAATGTTTTCATAGGGGCAGCAGTGAAATGAACTCCATGCATCTCTTTGGCCTGACAGAATACAAACTTCTTCACCTGTTCCCCTGCTGTTACAACATAAGTTCAGTCTCTTGTTCATTGCAGGGGAAGAATTCTTGTGCTACACACTAACTTTGTAGCACGAAAGATGGGCACTCTTTACAAGCAAGGGTGAGGTGTCCTTCCCTCTAGGAGTATAATCTGAGTGTCTGATTTTGCCACCTTTCCACATGTTGCATGGTACTGTAAACAGTTCTACCAAAGTCCCCAAACTCATTGGAGAGTAATGGCCCTCTGCTTTTAAGCCCAGTACTGAAGATTTGCATAAAAATGGAAAATCTGGCTCTACCTAATGAATGAACAAAAGAAATGAGAATATAGCAAGACTTGAAATTAATTTTTGAAGTAGCTGGACTTTTATCAAGCTCAGTATGGGGACTGTGGCCTTTTAGAGGAATCAGGGTAAAGAACTGGATTTTGTATATTCCATCAGGAAATCTTGTCCATACTCAGTAAATGCAGATGAACAAAACCAACCAAAACACTGACTTTTAGGAACTTGGAGCGTGTTAGAATATGTCATCTGCAAGTTGTCAAAGGACTATATGTCATAAAAATGAAGTTCGAACATGAGTGTTATTTATCTTTGCTCAAAAATCTTGTTAAAGAACAGGGCAAATTCTTTGAGGCTCATTACTTCAAAGCAAATAAGAAAACATTCTTCATTTAAGCAAATCTTGACCTTAAAATAGAAAGAAAATAGACCTCTTACCTGTGGTTTGCGGGCAGAGCAGTAGAGAATGTGTATGAACAGTATGAGAGAACAGTATGTTTCTTCTGAAACATATTTGTATCTAGCCATGCTGCAGTTTTTGTTCCTTGGTTTGAGAGAACAGCTAGTGTTTCCTCTTTAGTTATTTTGTAGGTCATGTATTTTATGTCAGATAACATGGGATTATGCAGTTTCTTGCCTTCTTACCTGCTTTTGTGAAACTTAGTGGAATTTAGGATGGGGTAGAAAGAGCAGTTGAAGTGTCAGGCTGGTGTTTCAGGTTGTGCAGGGATCCCTGTTGCTTGTTCTGTTCTTTATTTGAGTATATATGTGCACGCCCCACACACATTCCTTTCCTGTGTCACTGCCACTGTTTTTCAAGTCCTGGAATGCTTGGTGAAACTATTTCACTGGATGTATTTGATCATATAAAATATTATAGCAGTAACACACTAACAAAAACTGTCTTGTTTTTTTCTTGCAGCAGACATGGGAGAAGAGTTCGTCAGCATGCTCACAGAGCTGCTCTTTGAATTGCACGTTGCTGCTACTCCTGACAAACTAAATAAGGTTAGCACCTGTTAGTGAGGTGCCTTCAGTTTCTTGGACAACCAAGCAGGGCTTTGTTCTGAAATCTGACACACAGCAGTACCCAGCTCACTTCAGACAGCTCAGAAAGCATAGTACAGGAGATTGAGACTAAAATGCTGAATATAGAAAAGCTTTGACAGAAGAAGTGAGATGAGTGAGGCAGTACAGTTGGACAAGCACTTTCCAGTGTTAGAAAGCCTTGAACCATGGGTGTCTCAGCAGAACAGGGCTCATGAGCACAGCAGGTTTGGTCTTACAAACTGGGAACAAAGATCAGGTTCAGAATAATTTTTCTTGCTCTAGAAGAGTTAGGTGTCTAGAAGCTAGTCACATAACTAGTCACATTTGTACTATCAGGTCCCCTTAAAGCTGAGTAATCTGCTCATCTTAGGCTCAAATGAATGTTTATCTCTCTAGCTACATGGATAGACTATGGATAACTAGCTTAGGCTTAGGTCTTAATGTATTTTAATTTGACTTCATGATAAAAAAGAGACATCATAAATTTCCTACTAACGTAACAGTAGTCTCAAGTTGTATAAAGCTTCAAGACTCTTCAGCTTTGATCTACTTTCATGCCTGGGAAGGCAGCTCAAGATACAGTGATTTTGTATTTATTTTTCCTTTAAGAATTTGGTACATCTCTCTTACTTCTCCAATTTCTTTTTCTTTTTTATGCACCCTTCTTATTTCCTTATTTGGGAAACTGTGTAAGAAAAAATTCTGTGTGAATTCATTTGAATGATACCTAAAAAAGCAGAAATATTAACTCTGGCATCAATGCCAACTGTATGTGTTGGTTAGGAATATCATACCTTTAGAGGAAATATCCCTGGATGATCTATCTTTATGCAGTCAGGAGTGCTTCTCCCTACAGTTTCCCTACAGTTTGTTAAATATACACTTAACTAAATGCCACACATAGGCTTGATATATTCAAATTTCTGAGTGTAAAAAGGAAGTAATTAAATGTATCATTAATGGATGTTCAGGAATGTCATCTGATATTCGCTTTTCAAACTAAACTTTGGGGTTGGGTTCTTTGTTTGGCAGGCTAGGAAAAAAGCTCATGAATGGCTAGAAGCAGCCAGTGTGTCTGACCCAGTAGACATAGAAGAGGAGCTAAAAGAAAAACCTGGAGAACCTGATGAAGAAAAGACTCAAAAAGACAATAAAATTGACAGTGATAAAACAGAAGCAGACAAAAGCAAAACTGTGGAGGTAAAATAACTTTTGGAGGATAAGTTTCATTAAGTGAATGGACATACTTGTCTGATAAGATTGTTTCTTTGTGTGTTGGCTTTATATGTCATCCTTATTTTTTTAAATTCATGGAAGTGTAAGAAATAATAATACAAAATTATTCACTGAAGACCCAATAGGAGACTAAATTACATAAATATCCTTACTGTTAGTCTGTTTCTATAAGTAAATATCAAAGTAGCAAGTTCTCTATCACATTGTTTTAATTGTTTTATATCTGTGTTTTTGTGTGTATGCATGTGTATACTCAACTTACAGTGAGCTGAGGGATTCTCTGGTGCAATCTCAAGCATTACATGCACATTGAAAGTCGTATTTCAACAACTCTTATTATCTCCTTCTCTCGGTGACAATGCATGGGAAAAATGTTCAAACTATTCAAACAGTTTAAATCATGAACAGACAAAACAGAAATATTATTTTGGCAACTAACAACTGTTCATACTCTTTATGAAAGATAGTTCTTAAGGCTAAAAGTGTTGTGTTCATTTAGACAGTCCTGATAAGGTTAATTGTGATTGACTATTTTCTGTCAAGTTAACAGCAATTCTAAATGTGGTTGCTATTTTTGTCAAGATTAGTATTTCTAATAAGAAATTATCTGTCATGTTTCCTTATAAGAAAGGTCTAAAGAAGCAGACAGAATATATGCTCTGTATATGTTACAGATTTTTATGGGATTGCAGATTTCCAATTGGCATCAGTTCATGGAAGCTGTAACCCCATAGTGCTACATAGAGATTTTTATCATTGTTGATAAAAACCATTTTTTTATTGGTCACATTATCCATTTCTACTCTGGAGATTCAGCTGAGGCATGACCCAGTCCTTTCGGTTCAGTAGGAAAATAAATTATGATTATGACTTCTTCTAGAGTTCGGGCATCTTTCTGTTTGTTAGGGCCAGGTTTAAAAGTGGTGTGTTAGAAAATCCGAGAGCCTGACCTAGTTCCCAGCTGAGTAAATGGTAGACTTGATCTTACTAATTTTTCTGAACAAGTAGAAGGTCTGTATTTTATAGTATGTGCATATTTCATTTTCCAGTGTTGTTTATGAGGATGACATTATGGCTGATACTATTTCATTATGTGTGTGTTGGGATAGGAAATGTTCCTATGTTTGAAATTCTTTCATATGTACGTATCTATAAATACATGTATCAGTGTTGTTATTATTGATTATATTATTCCCATTTTTAATTTAAGGAAATCTACATGCTGTCCATTGAAAGTCTGGCTGAGGTAACTGCTCGTTGTATTGAACAGCTTCATAAAGTAGCAGAATTAATTCTACATGGGCAGGAAGTAGAAAAAACAGCTCAAGATCAAGCAAAAGTACTGACAAAGTGAGTATTATGTACTTCATATATGAACATTTGACATTTGCCTAGAACTCATGAAGTTCCATTCAGCTTCAAGGCACAGTAAGTTCATGGATCAACAACCAGCATTGGCTTTAGGGGTCCTGATGCTATAATTTCTCATGCAGTCAGGTTATATAGGCTACCTGTCATTTTTTGACATGGCTGACATATGTACGTTTACAAAAACATGACCTATACGCAGGCTAACACTTGTTTCTGCTCCAGCAAGCAAATGTATGTGCCAGGTTGGGTTGCATTTCCTGCTCCTTCTGTGGAAGATACTGTGCCTGCTTATATGGAATTTGCTTTTAGAGTTTATAATGCAGTCTTATTAGCAGCCAATAGAGTTTCATTATCTAGTGTTTATCTGCCAAAAATACACAAAAATCAATCTGTAGTTCTAGACAACAGACCACATTTGTCAGCAGCTTTGTAGTTAACCATAGTGAAGCATCCATAAATTCAAGAAGCCTGCCTATCTAGTGGGACTCAAAATTCAGCTCTCAAGCTCTCTGTAGTTACCAATTATACCAATTTCAGCAGGTTTTGATGTAAGGATATTTTAAATAGTTGAGTCCTAAGTAAGTAAAATATTTAACCAAATGCTTATCCTTAGGAATGCTACTAAGAATAACGAAGTCCATAGGAGCACTTCAGTCAAAAACAAAGCACTTATGAAGTATTTTTCAGAATCAGAGCTAAGGTGTGGTGCACCTTGCAGGGTGAGGTCCTATGGGATGCCCTTGTGAATGTCTAGGAAAAAATTAGATTCCAGAACAGAGCTGGATCTCCTTGTTCTCTCATATTTTCACCACAGTGTGCTTCCCCTTTTAGCACAGAGTAGATGTTTTATTGTTCACATAGGAAACCTCTCACTGTTCTCATTCAAGTTTGATTTATTTCCAACAGTATTCCCAGGAGTTGTGTTGCTGCAATCATCAGAAAAACAGTAGTTTAACTAGAAGTCTAGAATTTAAAGAAGTGAAACACTGCACTATTAAAAAAGACTGGTATGTGCAACAACACAACATTATTTTGCTGCTGTAGTTAGAAGTGGATTTTTCAGTAAAGAAATATAAAAACTTCATCATGAACAGTCCATGCCTAAATATTTTAGAAGTATTTAGAAGCAAAATTGCTTTAAGAACATCGTGGTTTCCATGAAAGTTTGTCATAGGTCAAGGATTTATCCATTGATAGGTCAAAGATGTATTTTTATATTTGTCTCTCTCATTTTTTTAAACCAGTTTAACAAGTGCCATGTGCAATGAAGTTTCATCTTTATCAAAGAAGTTTTCTGATTCTGTAACAGCAGCTGGGGTAAGATGACGGCATTTCCTGTAGCATTTGGGCTTTTTTTAACGTAGTTCACCTCGTGAAACAGAAATTCTTACCTGAGTCCAGTGGCTTTATATCAGCAGAGGCCATTTCTTTCCTCAGGTCAAGAACACAGAGCATTTTTACAGCAGAGGAAGTTTATAAACCTTGTTAGATGACACTGTGTCCCCTGCCTTCTAAAATCTCTCTTTCTAGACACCATTTCCTGTTTTTCCTGATTACCACTCAACACTTCTTATCTTCTCACATTGAAAGTCCCCAAATTTAAAGTCCCACAGCTTGATGATAATTTCTTATGCAGCTCAGCCTATCCCTTTTGAACATATTTGTGTAAAAGTCATTAACAGATCATACTTGCAGTACCTTAAGATGGTTACACGAGTTGTCTTCTTACCCTTTACCAGATCCCCTGCCTTAGCATCACAGTGCTTTCAAAAGGCTAAAGAGATTAGAAAATCTGTTTGGTCTCTCTTAAAAAAAATCACTCTGTCTTCTATCACAAGAGCGTCTAAGAACATTCATTTATCTGTGAACATCTTTGTTAGAAATAGTATCCTGCCTTTCAAGATGCTTCAAGGATGACTGACATCTCAGTAATATAGCAGGATTCAGAGGTAAAAATTGTGCTGTTGTTGAAAATGTTCTGTAAACATCAGAGAAGAACAAATTCTGGTTCTCCTGATTGCTCCATGAAAACATGAATGTATTTCAAAGGAAGTTTTTCCAGTTCTCCTATGAGCTCTTCTAGCACATCTCTGAGCATATTTTTTCATAGTTATTTTTAAAGAACATGATTTATTTGGTTGCTTTTATTCTGAATAATTTACATAGCTTCTGATTATTCTAGGGACAAAAATGCTTATTTTGTATTTTGGGATTGTATTTTAGCATATATCTGTGGGACACTTGTAATAAATACATGCACAAATATATAAAAATAAATTGCACACAAAATATTAAACTGGCCCACTACACAGTGCATTTTTAATGGATTTTCTAGTAAGTGAAAATAAAAATGTACGTCTTTTCTCTAACCATCTTTCCTTAGTTCTACCATCTTTCTCCAAACTAAAATGAAGATGTTTCATGTTTCTATAAATCTGTAATATGAAAACTAGAAGGTTGTAAGTGGAAACCCTTCAGTTAAATTAATCAGTATTGTGTTCAGTGTTGAAAGAAAACAACTCTTGCTGGAGGTTACTGTTGTTCTGAAAAACCACAATGCAAAGAGCAGTGAAAATAAAAAAAGGAGGAACTTTCGCCATTTTAAAAAGAAGAGGAGCTAATGGCTCTTGATTTTCTAGCTTCTAGTGGTGTCGCTACTCATTGTATCCATCTTTCCTTCTATCTGGTGGTTGAGAAAAATGTTATGCATGCTGAGCTCTTTCACCAGCCAGCCTGCACTGTCCAGCACAACATGTGCTACCTCCAGTTCGGGGATCTGAATTACCCCTGGTTTTCCTTCTGTAGGGGAGCTTATCTGGACCTTTCATTTCGTCCTAACCACAGATATTTGTGTAAACTTCTAAGAACTTAATTTTCCTTCTGACACGTGTTTTTCCTTTTTGTGTCCTTGAAAATGAGCAAGGCATTAAAAATTTTGTGGGACGTGAAAAGGTCACTGATAGACAGATGGACAAACAATGTCATTGCATAAACCTCACACCTGTAGGAAAGCAGGCAATTTGAAACTCTGTGGTACATGAATTAATGAAGAAGTAAAACACTGGGCCTCTCTTAGTTCATTGTACTCTGTGATAGAAATACGTGGTGACTACTGAGGTGTGTTTGAAATGTAGACAGAGTTACCAGGAATACTGACATAAACAGTCTGAATAAGAATCAAGGTAAAACAAGACCTTTATAGACCTTAAAACAACATCTCAGATATCAGTCTATTTCTGATAAATGTATTTTTTAACCTGGCATTTTATTCTGTTTTCTGGTTTGCAGAGCAATATGAAGGCTGAGGTTCTTAACCCTATGATCAACAGTGTGCTACTAGAGGTAAGCTCCACCTTTTTACATTAGAAAATGTTCTAATAAAATTATTTTAAATGAGACAGGCACATTTATTTCTGAAGGAAAACCCATTTAAGAAGCAATGACAATATCATTCTGGCTGTTCAGTGCCAGCTCATAAATGTCCTGATTTTGTGTTCAGCCTCTCCCACAGACACTGTAGTAGTAAGGCAGCATTTACTGAGGATCCTTGAGAGCTATATGACTGAAGTGAGGCTGGCCAGCTCTGAAACTCTGCTGCTGTATTAGTTAGAGCACAGCAACAAGTTGCAGTTTCAGACTATTCTTTCCTTCAAAATTTGCATTGTAAGTATGCTACAGTGTTTCCCATCCACAGGCATTTAGATTTCTCCAAAGATTCAGTCTAGCAACAGCCTTGGCCAGCACATGGATAACCATGTGTCAGACCACCAAAATGTTCATGAGTGATTTATTTTATTTGACACCATGATCTATTTTTCTTCAGAAAAGCACAGTGAGTAGAATGTACCTCAGTTTTACCAAGAAGAGTCTGAGATGAAGTAATATCCTCATAAAGTCCTAAAACCCATAGTATTTGCAGCACAAATTTTTAACTCAGTTAGATCACACTTCTCTTAAAATATAAATAAATGTATAGTAGTGACCATAAATTGTCATTCTGTATTTAATAGCTGCATTCCCTTAAAAATGAGGAGAAGATTGCTTTACAATAAGCAGTTTTGCACTGAATTAACAATACCTTTAAGGAAAGTTATGGGAAGTTGAATAGAGCTGTAGTAAAGACTGTTATGCAGTTCCTTTTATTGTAGGGTAAATTTGATGTTGCTGCTGACTTATCTTCCTGTGCTCCAGGAACTGCAAAATCTGGGAGTGTTCAGAATGGTGGAATATAATGTTCTGTACTTCATAAATCCCATATTTGTATACAAATATATATTAATACAGCCTAGGATCATGGAGAATTACAAGCCACTATACTGTTCAGTATTAGAAATTCCAAAAATAGTACTACATGTTAAAACCGTTATAATTCAAACTGTTAATTTCAGTGACACTTCTTCCACCTACAGCAAATTCAAAATTAGTTCAGTTGATGGAAAGACTAGCTGGCTTGTGTTTAAAAAGTCAAATCTACTTCTGAATACTGTGTCATTTTGTTCTACTTACATTATCAACAGAACTGTCCTAGAGTTCAAGCGTAGGGGAATTCAGATTTTTGTATAATGATTCAGGCTATGCTTGTTAGCTGTAAACTGGTGCAATTTATCATTTTTCTTATCTACAGATTCTAAAATCTTGTGCAAAGCCGTATGCTAATATAGCATGATGCAGATGTAAGAAAACAAATTTAAAAAAAAGGTGTAATTCCTGAAGTATGCGACAGCTGTACTGATGAACCACGTTTTCTCTCCCCATTAGGGCTGCAACAGTACTACTTATATTCAGGATGCTTTCCAGTTACTGCTTCCAGTTCTGCAAATTTCCCATATCCAGACCAGTTGTTTGAAAGCCCAGGAGTGACAGTTTCCCAGGAGTTGTCAGCTTGACAGCAGCCACAGACCCAATGTCTTTAACTATTCCAAGAGAAGAGCTGGTACGAGAGATGTCTGGCCGCTAGATCTCTTTGAAGACACTAAATGCAGTTTTGCACATACAGTACTAAACAATATTTTAAAACTTTCAAACTTTAGAAGTAGTTAGTAAAGTGAGTAATTTTTTTCCAGTACAGTTCATGCTTTGCATTAATTTAAACAGAAGTTTACTGATATTAGCATTCCTTAAATACGGATTCTAAATGCTGACCCTTTCAGTTGTAAACGATGTATGAAACAAATTAGAATGTAAAGTTTCTTAAAACATTTCACTTCAAATTACCTTTTCTATTGTTTGTATTATAACTGTCAGTTAAAAATGTATATTTCAAAAGCCGCTTTCAGTATTTAATTTTTGCCAACATGAACAATTTATCATAGTGTTGAGCTTGTTAAATATTACTTCCAGTAGCAAATAATAACATCATACTAATATGTACCACTAGCATAACACTTTGTATTGAAGGAGTTGCACAGCAATAGGTATTAACTTTACTAAATGAAAATTATGGAGGTTATGCGTAAAGAATTATACTGAATAGAAATTTTCTGAGTCAGTTAAGAGTACAGGTATACCTCTGTATTTGCTGACCCAAAAGATTATATTCATTTACATCTATTTCTTCATTCCAGTGATTGAACAACACACCGGACAAAGGTAATCTTTTTAATATGCTAGGGATAGAAAAATTCCCTTTTGTTTAGCAATTGAAACACCTCCTAAATAATCTTCTCTCACATCTATTATCAGGTTAGCACTTTGGAGTTTACTGATACCTACAGTTCAGAAATAGAAGTTGTAGAAAGAAGTTATCAGAGAATTGCTTTGGGTGTGGAGGGCATATGTCAGAGCAATCACCTTTTCCCCAAGGCAATAGTTAGGCAGGGCATAAACAAACAACAGGAATGACATTTCATGATAACACTAGCACTGTTCTAATTTGTCTATACTCTTAGCTTAAAATCCTGAGCTGAAGACTTAAGGAATTTTTTTTAGGCTAGTTTACCTCTTAGACAAGAAGAACCTTCCAATATTTTATATAGCCTGTCCTCTTTGGATTTTTTATGTTTGTTATTTTTCTTTCAGCTATTTTGTATTTTTTTTGTCTTGATATACTTGTGAATTGTATTTAAATGTTCATTTTTACAGTTAATATTTTAATATCTTTAAGCATAGGTCATAGCTCATAAAAATAATGAAATAGAGCCTGAGGAAGTTTCCGTGTTTGATAGAAAAGAGAAACCATGTATCTGCTTTGCACATGATAACTTGAGTCCAAGTAAGAGAGGACAGAAAGGTCTACTTGTGTTTTACATTATTGTGATCCCTATTCTGCTGTCACACTCACTGTGACTTTTCCATTTTTTGTTATTTAGAGGTGAAATTTTCCCTATCCCTGAAATAAGGTTTATTATGCAAAATCTATTTTCTGGCACCCTGTAATTTAACAGACATGAGATCTCTTTCTGGGTAAGTAGAAGATGTACAGTCTTCAAATTCATTTGCACAGGCTGCATATAATATCAGAAGCCTCAGGGGATGTTTGAAATCATTGAGGGGCATTCTTAAGACAAAGATTGCTTGTCTGAGATACTCCTTACTAGAAGTTTCACTGTCTTGCTTAAATTATGCATTTATGAATAAAGTACCTTACCCTGAAGAAAGAACCTATAAAAAGTAGCATGGGGACTTAGAGTATTTACATCCATACAATGTAGGAAGGGCAACAGGGCAGGATATGAGCATACGGGTACTCCCATCTGATCTTAGATTCAGTCATCTTGTCCTAGGGAAAATGAATGTTTTACCTTGAAATCAATTTTAGGTAAATAATATTTCAGTAGAAAAGTACTATATGGATGTAGCCAGAATATTTTGTTTACACTGATTTTTATTTTTCCACCAGTCAAATAAATAATTTGAGATACTGGACTGAGACAGTACACTAAAAGGGAGTGGTTTGAAGAATAATGTGATGGGAGTATATTCTCAGTGAAGTAATTCTACATTCTGATTTTGTGATCGACTTTTGGAATGATAAGTGTGATTTTAGTGGGAGATTGACAAAAACAGATGTTGCCTTAAACTTTTAATGGAAAGTGTTCTTTCTTTCATCACCATGCTTTTCCAGGTCCCTACATTGAGTATGCCTTGGCACTTGGCAAACTATTAGGTTTTAAGTACTTGTGAAAATTACCTGTTCTCTTGAGCAGATGTGTTTTCCGTGCCATTCCATTCACTTTTGAGCACACCCACCCTGTTATGCAGGGACAAAGGAGGCAGGCTTGTGCACTAAGTTAGAAATTTATCAAGATGAAGCTTAAAGCAATGTCTGCATACCTAGAGCCTTGCAGATGATCCACAGTTACAGGTCATGCCTGTAGAATGAGCTGGAATTAGACTGTTAAAGAAGTAATGTATTGTATATTAAGGATATTAACTTCTATTTTTCTTGGGTTTGGGTTTCTTTTTTTTTTTTTTTTTTTTAAGGTAAACAAACCAAAACAAGCTGTAAGTTGTTTACTGCTTTTCAGGGTACAGTCTATTCATGTGTAAACATCTCTTCCCCATGAGTTCCTTCTACACTCCAGCTTCCATTGCTAGAGACAGCTGAACAAAAGAACTGTCTCTTCCACTTTTTTTCATGCTGCTTAAATCATCCACTGAAGCTGTTAATATCTTCCTCCAAAATGTGCCTCGGTCATATCATACAAAATCACAGTCATTATCGGTTGGGATGCATTTTAATGATGCATGTCACCAGTAGTGTCCAGTGTCCAGGATTCATAACAGTTTCAAGGAGTCTGAAACACCACAGTATTTTGAGTGACAAATACAGGTTTTCCCCTTTTTTTCTGATTCCCGGAGGTGTTTTTATCATACAAGCATTCACACAGCTCATAGGATTATTTTTGAGACATTCCAGTTCTATTTCAAATGACAGCCCTGTCCTTTCTGTTAGTCTCAGAAGAATGTAGAGCATGGAAAAGGACTTTCCTGAGTTCTTTTTAAAACCATCGCGGAGCAAGGCTTAACGTGACACCATCAGCCAGTCTGACCTACTTTGAAGTTCTTACAGTCTGATTGGAAAGCCCTCTGGACTTTAAACACTTTATTCTATCTCAGGTCAGCCTTTGTTGCTGAAGCTGCTTTTATTGTGCAACCTGTACATTTTCCATACTCTGTCTCCTACTTCAGCATTCATATTGATGATGGTGTGAGGTTTTAGAATTAAAATTTGAAAATAAAATGTCAAAGATTCAGCTGTATTAAAAAGATGGGAGATGAAAATTATTTTCAAAAGCAAAAGCAAAAGCATGTGCTCTTTGGAAATAGGAACAATTTGCAAGGTTGGATTAGAGAAAAGCCACTGTAAAAGAATTTTTCAACATTTCTCAGAATAAACAAGAGATGACATCTGATTAGCTCAGCAGAACTGGAATAACACACTTCTGAAGTAAAATAAAAATCTGTATAAACTTAAAGGAAGTCAAAGATGAGAACATTAAAAGAGGAAGAGCTCAAAGGAAAGCAGACAGTTAATTTGCTCACTCTGGATGTGCAGTGCTCAATCTCCTTCTATTGCCTGCATTGCAAAAGTCCCTGAGCACACATTTGCGAAGAACTCCTTAGTAGTCTCTGCACTTTGATCTCCTCTTCACAGCTTCCCTTTACAGCCTCTTGAGGATGTAACCAGAACACCAGGTAATTCAAATAATTTTAAACACCTTCAAAAGCCTCCTAACCGATTTAGTAGATTTGGGGAAATGCAGCACTGCTCTTCCTGCCCTTTGTGATCTCAGAGACTGTATCAGCAGCTTATCTGATGCTGGCATTTAAGGTGGTCTCTGCCTCCCTCCAGTTCCCTTTGCCAGTTCAGCCCCGTGTCCAATTTGCATGTTCTCTGCTCCATCAGTTCCACCTTCCCCACCAGTATTTTTTACCCCTCCTCTCCTCCACCTTCACGTCTCCTTCCCCTTGCTGGTTTCTGAGACTCTTCCCTCTGCCCATCATCTTGTCTTGAGAGGCTGCACCAGGACATCCTTTTTCTTCCCTCATGTTCAGTTCTGACCAAGGCAGAGATGAAGACAAGGGGTTACATGGATGTGGGAGGAGAGAAACTAAATCTCAGGAGAAAATGGCAAGACACTAAACCAGTTGTTTTCAGGCCCTCCCTCCTCCAGTGTAAGGAGGTTGGACCAGAGACTGCCTGAGATCCTTTTCAACCTGAATCACATTATGATCACATTTTTTCTTACCATCCTTACCTATGTCCCCCCATTCTTCCACTATTTCCTGTAGTTTGGATCATACTTAGGAGACAAGGTAAGCTTTATGTAGCAGACATTAAAAGCTTGTCATAGCCTTTTGGGTTTTCTTATATATGGTGTTTTTAAAGGTAACTTGGAAGATGGAACTTTCCAAGGTAGTAAAAACAAACACTTGGAGAGCTGTGGGATAACTGTGGGTAACAAAATTGCAAGTCACAGTTTGGTTAGTCTAAGGAAAAGAAAGGGGGCAGGTTATACTCAGCAAGAATAATTAAAAAATTATAGGAGGAAGAAAATTAAGTTGAGGTCACAAGAAGCAGGGCTGTTCCTGTCAAGATCTCTGTATTACTGAAGGGGAAAAGCAATAGCGTGAATCACTTGAAGCATTTAAACACTGACTGAAATGGCCTTAGCAACTCTGTAGTGATTTGAGATAAATACGTCTCTTCATCTGTAAGTTGCCCTCTATAATAAGAAGAAAAAACAATCCAGAAACGAATTGTGAGAGGTTTACTTTATAGGCTGTATTAAAAACCCCACTTCTGAAAAACTTTAAGGTATTACCACAGACAAACAATAAAAAGCCCCTAAATCAAGAAAGTATTTTTCTCTTTTTAAAAAAAATATGACAAACAATAGAAACGCTTCAGACTTATCCAACTAAATATAAAAAAATTCCATATGCCCTCAAATCATTCAGAAGCTAATGTTCACAACTATTCCTATTAAATCTGAACTGCATGGTGCAGACTGGAAAATGCAATTTCAGAAAGCTTCAGGAGGGAAAGGCTGGATAAATGTAAGGAATGGAGGTAATGAAGTATTAACTTGATGCTAAATTGCTGCCTATCATGTTTGCAATGGGCAGTTTACAATCTGTTCGTCCTGATGGATTTAGCACAAGGGAGTCTGCAGTCCTGGCAGTTTCTGTCTCTGCCTAGTAATTGATGGCTGAGCTGTACCTACAAATCATGTGTTAGCACTGAAGTAGCTTGGGACCCTGCTCAGCCCAAACAGCTCCATTGCACTCAGAGGAGCAGTAGTAAATTGAAAATAAGGAAAAGTTCCAAGAGATAATGAGTCTGAATGCTAATGACCCAAGCTAGTACAAAAGATGGAAATACAACTTCTCAAAAAATACAAACCCATTTAATGTCTTAGTAAGTTATTAAAAAAACTGTAATAGTGATTTTGTGATTTGAAGCCAGATTAGTATTTTCCCACTTTTTTTTCTTTATCCACTAAAATTATGATCACATATTATGATAGTCTTCCTGGTTTACTGCAGAAACTAATGTGTTTGCTGCAGAATTCTTTTCTTCTGTGATACTTAGGCCACCTTTCTCAACAGCTAGAAACTTTATCTTTTAAGCATCTTAATCATCTAGAGCATCAAGTAGGTTGAAAATGGTGCTCATTTCATGAAAGTAGAGGATAATTCCTAACTTTATACAGACTTCTTATGCTATGGAATATATAAAATAAATTTCTGCTCTGATAAAAAAATGTAATTATCACAAGGATTATCTCACAACCATATAACTGTGAATTCTGAATGCACAGAAAATGCACAGCTGTGAAATCTATCCTGTCAAAATTGTTTCTGCAGCAAAACATGTTTGTCCATAATTCATATTTTCTTAATACCAAATAGTTCAGATGACGGACAAAATGGAGCTTGTCAACTAAAATGCATAAATGGCATTCCCATGAAAAGATGGATAATATAGCTCCTCGAGGTGGAAATGGGGATGCTTTCTTCTGTGGTGTATGATGTGTCTTCTTTCATCCAGTAGTGCTGCTATTTCATATGGTGATACTTGAAACTAAAGAAAATAGTATCAGAAAAGAGGAGGTTAATTAGGTCTTCCCTATGTTATCTCAGATGTCATAATTTTGACTTTCAAAGTAATGAATTCTCCTCTTCATTACGAAAGAAAACAACATGGTAACGAAGAGGCAGACAAAATAGACAATGCACATCAAATTGGAGCAAAACACCTGAGACTGATGCCTGAGAGCTGAGCAGTGGCTCATGTACCTGCCCCACAAGAATGATGCAGGAACCTGAGTGAGGCACACTGGGCCTTACCCACATCCATGGAAGCTGGCAATAGAAGGGGTGGGCAGAGCCAGAAACATTCCCCACATCCACCTGCCTGAAGTGCTTTTCTGTGCCCCTCTGCATTTCCCATTCTATACTGCTATACAGCAGGACAAATTTGGAAATAATGAAATAAAGGCAGCTTTTTCCACATTCTCAAGTGAAATGCTTCTCATTAATCATCAATGACACTTTTGAATTTGGATTGCAGCTCCCAGAGCTCACAGATTCCAATGAAGTTTATATTACATTTTAGGGAACTATACAATGCCGAGGGAGGGGAAGACTAAGGCGGGGTGGAAGTACAGGATTTTTCTGCACTTTTTACTTGCACACTGAGAGAAAAAGCAAATATAGCTTGTCACCCATTCTGGTAGCTCCCATAGCTGCAGGCCCGATTACAACATCTGTCTACATTTTCTTTTACATCATAGGAACTGGGTTCAGAAGTGTTCCTTGGCTGTGAAATTGTACGGGAGGCAGCAGCTGCTGAAGTGAGCTAGAAAATGACAAGTGTAGGCAGGATACACTGCATCAAAAATTGATGCCAGCTAATGGAGCAGTGGGTTTAACAGCCTGCACAGTACCCCTTGCAGTCCAGTTCTGCCAGCAAGCAGGAGTGCTTCCCTTGGAAATCCTTCGTGTCTCTTTTGGAGAGAAACACATCCTGGCATCCATTTAGTGCAGGACCCAGTAATTGTGCCAAGTCTCCTGGAATGTGCTCAGCAATCCAATTCTGTGAGCTCTTCTGTACTGAGAGGAGTTGTCATTTTAATGTACGATTAAGACTAGAATCTCTTATGGAAGCAGAAACAGGAGGAATTACCTTTCATGATATTTAAAATATAAATACATAACTGAGTGCATACAGTTCTGAAAACAATTTAAAGTTGCATGAGGGCATAAATCATAGAATCATAGTTATCAACAGGAATTATGGTATAAAAAATGAAGTCTTACAAAAATGGCCAACCAACAAAACCAGTAGATCAGTATTAGTAGGAACTTCTCCCTTCAGCAGCTTCACCCTAAATTTTGTGATAACTTTAACCGCAGTACTATAATTTCTGAACACTGAAATGATGCTTTTCAGAAAAACTGTCAAAAGGATAATTGGAAGGATCCCAGCAATTTAAAAATCACACCTACTGTTCTTTACAAAGACCTGCATGAAAACAGCTTAACTGTAATCTTCCTCTCATTCCTGAGCACACTTGGTACGTGCCTTTGCTAGAATGTCTTATGAGTTTCACTGTTTTCTCTTCATTATTTCTATCTTCTGTTTGTGTGGGTGTCTTGCTTGAAGACAGATGAGAGAGAGATTCTTTTAAATATGAAAACATTTTTGTAAAGTAACAATCACATAAGGAAAACAGGCAAAGAATATTTTTAGTTGCACTTTCTGTTTGTGCTACTAAGTTCAGCAATGATGGCATTTAAAAACCTCTTCAGGAAGGCAGCAGGCATGTGAGCCAAAGCCCAGGTAATACCCTAGGTGGACCATCACTGAAATTTCCTAGCATTAGACTGGAATATGCACAATCAAATTCTAACTTGCTAGGGGAGTGTTTCATTAGGAAACAATGACAGTGATGATCCTCTGAATGTAGCTGGATAGGAGTCAGTTTCTCACACACTGAACAATCCATAGAGGGTTTCATGCCCACATGCTTCTCAGACTGTAAGAGATTAAAGGGGCCCATCAAATTCTTCTATTTTACAATTTCTTTGATAGAGGTTTTCATCTTTTTAGCCATACAGCGTGTGTCATCCCTGCCAGTTACCTGTCATCTACCTTATGTTCCAATTTTATAATCCATTTCACCTGAAGATAAGATCGTGCCTTAAATTCTATATTCACTGGAGACCAACTTGTCTTATGTGACTGTATAGCTACACTGTCATTCAGAAAGAAATACAGAGATGTGAAGCACCTTATGTGTTTAAGGATTTCAAAGCTTTTTACAAAGACAGATGGCAAAAGACAGTGTATTAAAAATCATTGGCTGTTGCTGATGTGGAACTTTCATTGTCTTTTATGCAGCCTTTGACATGTCTACTGGTTTTATTAAAAGAATTAATGGGATTTAGGATACCAAGATTCTTTTCTCTTGTCCCTGTGGCATTGATTGTCAAAGAGATCGATGCAGTAAATAAAATGTTTGGGTAATAGTGACCAGTTTATGTGAATTTGACCTAGCATTAGCTCAGAGCATAATACTGAGCATTTTCAAGGAAAAAACAAAAACAAAACAAAAATACAAAAACAAAAAAACCACCATGAAAAGTCCACAACAGTTGTCTTTGAGACACAGAGTTTTTCTTCTTTATTTCTTTCCTCATAAAATGTTCCAGGAACTGTGAGGTCTCTATCTGTCTCTCATTTCCCCAAATAGAGCACTGTTCTGCCCCTCATCATTAATGAAATCTATTAATGCTGCCTTTGATTCAGAGATTCCAGGGCTGCTTCCCCTTAAAAAGGCAGAGGATGGCAGTACTGCAGGAGAGGGCTCATGGTTTCTCTTCCTGCCATAAACACGTGGCTTTTATTCTGCCCTAATCACTCTAAGATTGAAGTGCAGCTTAGGTGTGTAGAGGCCAGCGAGCCCTGCTCAGCCAGTCTGCCCAGACTCATCATGGCCCCGTCCTGGGGGAAGACAGATTGTCACAATGGCAGGACACAGGGAGAAAGTCACTCGAGGCAGGCTTCTTTAAGCCTCCAAGGGCATATTTAGCCAAAACTTTCCCTACTCAACAATGATTTCAGGGATAACCATCAACAGAACCATATTTCTGAATGCTCCAACACTTCCATCTTACATATGGGTATGGTGATTTGCTCTTATTTGCCCACTTTAATTTCTTACTTCAATTATCCTTTGACTTTTATTATTGACTATTATTGAATATTAATATAGATACACACACACGGGAGGTAAGCATATTGATAAACATGGCCACACATCTATGGTCATATGTTTATCAAAGTACTTACATTTTATAATCAACAGTATTGTCTTAAGTCTAAAGACTTTAAAAATACATCTATAGAAATGTCTTTTTCTGACATAAGAAAAACAGCAGAAAATTGCAATGTGTAATTGATTATTGATACCTCTCTCAATATACTAACAAGAGGAATATTTCCCTGTTGCAGACTGGAGCAACAAGCAAACAGGCAAATAGGTCTCTCCTGGCCATTCCCATGGCTAAAGGCTATGTTGTTCAGCCTTTCATCTTTCAGTGTGTTAAGGGCCACTGCTGATGCCATCAGTAGGTTCTCCAGCTCATAGCAATAATGATAGTGATCAGAGTGACCATTGCCTTTACATTTCCTCCTCCGCCCAACTGCTGTTACACCTACCATAACTGCTGTGTAGGTAGCCTCCTGACAGAGAAATCAAACACTCTGTGCTGTGGTTAATGATTTCTCTGAGTGCAGCTTCAGCTGGCTAGAGATGGGGAAAAGTATAACTTATCTTGCCTGTTTGATTCAGGGCAGGCACTGAGGTAACTCCTACCAACTGGACAGAAGCCAGGTTTGAGGCAGGGAAGGGCAGATGTTAGCACTGTCCCCAGTGGAGCTCTCTCAGGTTTCTAGCTCTGCCTAGAACCCTTCCTTACTTGAGGCTCTTGTATCAGTGGTCTGAAATGCACATGCTTCAGGGCAGCAGCTGTCAGTGATACAAAGATGATGGATTTTGATCAAGAAGCTCCCTGGTACATACTTCTTTTCCTCTCCCCACCTCCTCCTTCAGAGAAAAACCCACGCTTTATCAAGCTGATGTAGTTTAGAGCTGTCTTTGGCAATTCTGGGAATTTTGGCATTTTTCCAGCCTCAGTACACAGCCTTCATGTGCAGTACATGTAACAAAGCTCCTCCTCCCTGTTGAGCAAAGGAGTCTTTAGCAGCATTCTAGAGACTTCACAGAGACAAGCCCAGCACTCATGCAAAGTCAACCACAATCTCCTTCCTCAGCCTCAGTAACCAAGAGCACTCAACAGCTAGCAAGCTTTCCTGGAACTGAGCCACCCACAGACACAAGTAGTAATGAGCTGAATCTGACCTTATCAGATGAAGGGAGAAGAAGGGGGTTTTTTGCAGGAAGTGAAACAAAACTAAAGCATAAAGTGCTTTTTATTATTTTCACAGGGTATTTAGCTCTGAGACAGTATTCCTTTGAGAAAAATATTCAAAACCTAACATGATGAAAGGTAAGATCTAGATCTAAGTTTCTGCCTCTGCAGCCATAACCTTTAATAATATTTTCACACAATGTCATGTAACATTACAATTTACACTGTCTTCAGCATTGTTCCCACATATCACATCTGGATTTCATCTCACTGCTAGCTGTCCCTCTGACAGGAAGACGATCTGGAAAAGCAAGCCCAATTCTGTATAGCACTGGGGTTTCTCAAGATACCCAATCTTTTTCTTTCAGTCACTCATACAGAGTTTAAGGAAAGGGAGTAATTAATCCCAAAGTGTCCTGGATCTCATAGATTGTCTCACAGAGCAACCAAAAATCTGAAAAGTTGTTCCATCTCTTCTTTCTATCCTTTAATTCCTAACAGGTAAGGTAAAAAAAGCAAAAGGTCACCTCAACAGTTACTGCCTCTAGCAACACAAAAGTTAAATTTGTATGGGAATAGGCCATGACTTTTTTCCCCCCTGCTTCTAAGAGATGAGTTTGAGGTTAATACAACATCCTGGAAGGACAAAGCATGCTAATGATCAGCCAAAACACTGTATAAATGAAGGCACTGAATACAGGTGAGCATCCACTTAGCAGCACATCCTATTACAACCTTAGAAATGTCTTATTTTTAACCCAAGAGTAAAAAAAGCAACTAAGGTGGGCAGGTACCTGGCAGACATGGATATGGGGAGATAAAGGTTTACCTGAAGGATAGTTGACAGATATCAGAAAAATAAATGATCTAGTACTCAAGTGGCTGGGACAAGTCCCTGGAGAAAAGGAAGAAGCTGCCTTACAGGAAGGCTAAGGGGGCCTGGAAAGCAGCTGCTCAGTCAGAAACTGAGGCCAACTGTCAAACAGCTGAACTCAGATGATCTGAGGACTGCTCTCAATTATGTCACAGAGCTCCCAAGTCATGTTGTCTCTTTATGCCTCCTGATGTCCTCATTTTAGAATAGTAATAATAACAACACCAACTTCTCATCTTTGTAAGTCTTCACAAGATCTATGGATGACAATCACTTAAAAAGCAGTCAGTATTTTTAATAACTATAATAATGCCATTCTATAACCCAGCTAGTCTCATTCAAACACCAAAAAATTATCTAGCTCAGTTATTAATTTACTATGGAATTACCTCATCTTCTGTCAGCAAAGCTGTTCAAAATTTTTTCTTTAGCTCTGTTCCCAATGTACAATTTCATCTTCACAGTTCCACATGAAGCACAGAAGTCAAACTACTCTTCAGTACATCAATTTTTTTTAACACAATAAAAAGATAGCATGACATGATACTGAGTTTCCAATGAAACTCCATCCAATTTAAACAGATATAAAGAAGGACCTCCTTAAGCTTTTAACCCAAAAAATTCACCATACACAATAATATCATATGTGCATGTAGCCATCACCTTGTCTATGCACTTGAAATATTAGTCAGTATTTATTCAAGGAGCATCTGTTCTGTTTCTAAGACATGACAAGTATTTTCAGGAAGAAATATCTCTTAGTGCACATTTCTTTACAGATTTGTTTCCTTACATCTGGACTCCCTGAAGCAATTACTGGGAGCACAAGGGCTGCAGGAAGTTAGGAGTGGAAGAATAATTTTAGTTCTGAACAGAAATCAGCTTCGTGTCATTCCTTCTGACTGGTGTAAGAACGACAGAGCGATCAATTTCTTTTGCCCGGGAATTTCATCAGCAAGTTACTTATTTCAAATATGGAATTTTTTTCAGAGATCATTTGCAAATTGCTTTTTTTCCTCTGCCCTCCTCGTGTCAGAAACAAATGTCAGCACAATGCTGAAGTCTAGGGCACCATATTTTACACCAGAAAAGAAGTGTCAGAATTTGCACCAAGGCCTGCAGAGACACACAGAGACACACAATAGGCTAACACATATGATTACAGATTACTTTTGGTAGCAGAAGGAAAATTGATTCTCTTTTCCTGCCACCTAGCTCTCACAAAACACATTATCCATATTTTCATCTCATATACTTGGCTAGAAGAAATAGTAATTTATTTTGAGCAGATATTGCATACTATTAATTCTAAATATATGAGGCAAACCAGAATAATCAGAGTTGCAAGATGTTTACCTACCTTCTACAGTTGATCCACATGACAGTGCTCTTGTTCAGGAATTACAGGAAGTATCTTTGTAGTCTGTGCAGGAAGTAGAATCCGTTGTTTGCTAGTTTTCCCTATTGAAAGTTAAAATAATTTTCGTCCATATTATTAAACAGCAAATACAGTTGCAGAGTCTTGAACTTGCATATACAAGCTTGAAAATAAATGAGACCTATCTGAACACCAAGACTGAGATGGACAGACAGATTTTCAGTGGGATTTCAGTTCCCTGAGATGCAGATACATGTCAGAAACTCCTGAAAGAACTAATCATGTTTTGTATTTAACTTCCTCTTAATACTAGGACTACAACGTGCTGATCCTAAGTCTCCCTGGGAATCAGCTTGAAGGCAGGCAAAAATATTTGTGTGAAATAAATTTGCAAATAAACTGTAGTGAAAATCCAAAAGCATGCAGATTTGAGGTTATGTAAGAGTCTCCCAAAATACAAACCCCTACACTGGGCCAGTTCATCAGAAACAACTGAAATTTAGAGTGTGAACTTCCTGACTCATATTCACATAAGGGCAGCACAGATTGCCACACAGGCACTTGGGGTATGGCCTCAGCTCACTTGTCATACACACAGGGAGAGCTACTGGGTATCACCCAGTTGTCAACAAAGATGACAGTGCACACCTCAGAAGCAGGAAGGGGTGAGGTGATGCCTTTAGCACACTGGCAGCACACACCCTGATGCAGTATCTCAGTGGAATACAGATAAGGAAATGCAGAGATAGCGTTGTCGGGCAAATGCTTGCAGAATTGTTTATCCAAGGCATTTTTCAAAGAACAAGCACAGAACACAAACAATATTTTAACTCCAGGTCCATCCTGTCTCTGACTTTTCATTGCTTCTGAAAACCTACAAATGGGTTTCTACTGAGCTGACAACAAGAGGATAAACTGTGCCGTTTATATCTTGCTATGTTCCTTCTCTGCTGACTGCATCATTTGGGCTTCTCTTCTTTATAAATGCAATTAAAAAGTACAGTTTGGATCTTGGCACTTCAGCAACTGAATATGAAAAGCAAAGTCAAAATAAGACTGGACTAGTTTTAAAAAAATAACAATGGATCTTGTGTCACCCTCAGGATGACCATGGAGAGAATGGGAATACATAGGTTGATACCCCCTTCAGTGCCTGTCTGTAACAGTGTTCTGCATGCACGCAAACTGAGCAGAGAAAAGGTCCTTTATGCATCAGTGCTCTATGGAAAGCATACAGGAGCTACAAAAAGCTCCTTCAAGTTACCTGCATCCTATAGATTTTATCCTTCTTTTTATCTGAATTTTTTTTTTAAAGCCCCAAAGTGGTATTAAGGCTTGAGAATTTTCTTGGAAGTGTTGTATCTCAGAAACATTTACATCTGTGTTAAATTTTGAATACAGTGAGAAGCTTTGCTTTTCCCAGCATTATTCATGTAAGTTGCAGAGGGAAAGATAACTATTTGGCTGTGTCAGGAACTGAGAGGGACCAGAATCAAATAAGTGATGTTTCAGTTGGCCAAGATTAAACAAATTTCTCCTTTCTTGGCTTTGCATCTATTTGCTGCAGTAGAAGATACGTCTTGCCTGTTCTCTTTGCTAATGAGAAAATGTATTGCAGAATACAAGGAGGAGTGGGTCTGAACCCACTGAGATGCCAACCCTGACACTACTGAGCCAGCATTTGCTTCCATAGTCAACATGTCTACTAACCTGAAGCTGCAGCAACACATCAAAGAGATAGCAGAATTTCCCCTATTTCCTCTAATCTTGTGGGAAAGGAACTATTATTTTAATAGGAAAGCACAGAAAACAATACAGGTATTCAAATGAGAGGAAATTTGTCTTGCTGTTTCTCCTGTGCAAATTACAGCTGTCAAGCCCACTTACATCAAATGCTATGAATGTCACAAAGTCTAAACAGTGCAGGAAACAACTGCAGACCAGAAAGCCTGAGGTTTCATTTTCTGAGTCCTGGTTGTCACTATGATCCTGCAACGTTCTTCTTTCAGGATGAGTTATAAAATTACCATCCATCAGAATTAACTTTGCATTACTGGGAGACAGACAAGTGAGTCAAGGAATCTTGTATTTGTATCCTAAAATGTCTCCATGTGTCTCCATGAGCCAATGGAATATCACTGAAAACGAGAGTATACTGTTTGAGCAATGTAGAGCAAGGCATTATGCTTGAACTACGGCTGCTCACACAGACTGCAGACTAGTAACATGATGATTTTAACAATATGATTCCATGTCTGCATAGTCCAATTCTAGCACAGGAATGAGAGCAGATCTTTTTTTCCAACACACCTTATGCTACTTTCAAAATAGAATAAAAATAAACAAGGAATGTCATTGTTACTCCAGGAAAAGAAAGTCTAAATGGGAATTTATAGTGGTAGGATTCTAGTAATATAAATTCCCACGTAAGTATAATCCTTCTAATTATATTAATGAATCTTCCAGATCCTACTAGGCAGATTCAGCTTAGGTATTAAATGCTCTGATTTATGCAGTCTGATTCCTCTACAACTTCATCTTGCTTTTTCTTTTTTTTCTTTTTAATAATGTAGCATACAGTTCACAGACACTGGCCTGCTCCCAACAAGTAATTTTTTGCCATGTCCCCAGGTTTATCTTTTTTTTTGCATACATATGCAGTATATGAAGTACAGGTAGTATATGTATATATGTAGTATATACAGTATATATATGAGAATAACTACACTTAATCAGCTACAAGTAGTGGAAGAGGTACCAAAGTGGTTTAGGGAAAATGGGCTAAGGAGGAGAAGTAACATCAGGGTAAGTATAACTTTCTTCCCTTTAATCTGCATTTAAGACTGATTTAAGCAGTAAGATGCAGATGACAATTCAGCAGTTCCTATCTGAGTTCTTTTAAAGCACTGTTTAAAACATATTCTGATTGCCATTATTAATTTATTAAGCTGTTCTAAAACCTCTTCTACTGCCTCTTCAATAGAAGTCTCTTATGTGGGAATCTCACTAAGATTCTCTGTAGCAAGTGTAGAGCGAGGAAGTGACTTCAAGGGGTTATTTTCTATGTGTTATTACTATCAAGTTTTATTTGATGAAAATGCTCTGTGTCTGGAAATTCAGATCAGCCACTTAATGAATACTTACTTCTTGCACTAAAAAAAAGTACCCTCTCTTCTTTCCCTTGTCTTGTGGCTGCATTTAAGAGCAATTTTTTTGTGTCAGTTCATACCATTCAAGGAACTGGAATTATACATAAATGCAATGGCAGGACCAGATCCAGAGCCTAGAAAATGTGCTTTGTTCAACCCACAGTCTAATGCATTCTTCTTTGGCTTAACAGCACAGACAGTGTTTAATCAACATTTATGACCAGAATGCTATAAAGCTGCCCTCTTCTCACTATATGTGCTTAATAGGTCCTTTGTAGTACCAGGAATTCGGAAGGTTGTAAATTTAATCCTTCCCTAGAGAACATTCTATACATTTTCCCTCCTTTCCTCTGGTCGCTGGACTTAATGATAATGATTCATAGATATAAGCCACTAACAGTTTCACAAAACTAACATCCGTGCTGTAAATTACCTCTCTGTAGGACCATGATGACATTAAGCCAGTAATTTACTGAGCTTCCTAGGAATTCACTCCCATTCTCAAGGTGTAGGCTTCCCTCTTTTTCTTCCCTTATAATTTCTTAACTTCAAATAACCTTTCAGTAGTACCTATACATCTTTTCATCTCTATGATATACTGTCACATCCTCTCACTTACACATTAGTGTGTTTCCAGGGTGATTGTATTGTCTTCAGTGGATCTCAATGCTTTTCAAGATTGCAAGCTATGCTCTAATTGTAGTGAAAATATTGTCAAGGGCTGTCAACAAAGTCATCTGTAGCTATTTATAATCCATTATCACGGTAGCAAATCCTAAGCTTAGCAACTGTGGAAAGAATAAACTCTTCATGTGGATTTGATTCCACTTTAAATTATATTGGTATAAACTGTGAAATTGATTGGATTGACTGAAATGACAGTGTGTGAAACCAAGGAATTCTATATTAAAATAAATCCCATTATAGCAGTTCATTAAACTAAGCATCTTTCTGGGTTACATGGATCGATTATATGGGAGGCACTTAGAAGTGAGAATAACAGACCAATAAAGGATTCCTATTCTCTTCAGTTAAATTTAGTAAAACTAGATTTGAATTTCCATAAGACTCCATCATCAAAAATGCCTTGGATATACAACCTTAAAAATGCCATTGTGAACATGCCAATAAAACAGGTATATTAGTGAAGCTGTTCAAGACAATAGATGTCAGAAAAGTAATTCCTTTCCTGCAGAATGAAAGTAACAAGCTCATAAATATATCTCAGAGGTAGCCAGTGCTTTAAGAGCAGGGAGCATAAATTGTACTCACAGGAGAGTTCAGACAGACAAGGAGCTATTCACTCTTTTCTAGGAAAAATTGAAATGCCATGAAATACTGAGTTGTAGACACAAATTATTGAGTCTCCTCTTACTCCTGACAAAAAGTGAAGTACTTAAGCCTAGTACTAAATTTAAAACCATTTTTTCATTTGCTGCCTTTGTATTTTTCTTGTTATGATGGGAGGTTAGTTTGCCATTCAGAGCTATTATTCTATAAGTTCATGTTAATCTTTTTAAATATATAGCTCCCTTCACAAAACCAGATCCCATGAAATTCATTAAAGCATTTCACTCTTTGAGTAATGTCAGTAACACTCACAGCTACAGCTGGTAATTGCTCCTCACACAGAGATTTGTCGCCAAATCCAGAATTCTAGAATCTAAACTCTGAGTTTAGCCATGCCATTTAATTTTTCTGTGCTAAACACACCGCAGTCTCAGAAGACCACAATTTTTTACCTATCTGAAACTCAAAAATTACATTTTGTGGGAATTTCACCCTAGAAATAGGCTATGAAGTGCCAGCACAACCACTTTTGGAGTCCTGCTACAGTCATCCATTCCATGCTTTGGCAGCCGATTTTATCAAGTGTCACAAACACATGGAGCATGCAAACACATGTGCACATCTCTGTATAGTTTTCATACACACATAAAGCACTCAGCCACCAAACCTCAATATTGGCACACCACATGACCAAAAATTAAAAATCTCAACGTCATTAATGCAACACACTGGGAAGACTGGGAGAAGCAGTCCCGCATGATATATGCAAGTCTTCTTATAGTTTTGTTGTCCAAATTATTTCTTTACAATAAAAAAGTGTTTCCTTAACATAAGCTAGATCAAATTTGTGTAGGACCAAGGTAAGTCTGAAACAAACCTGAAGCATCTCTTGACAGGAAGGTCTTAGAAGGTCTTTCTTGACCTCCTCAGGCCTCAAGATCTGTTAAATTTTATTTTACTTTTATATTACTTACCAGGGAAAGGATGAATTTCAGTAGCAGATACAGTTCTTCTTGTATGTCTGGAATCCTTTCTTCTTAGAATTGTAGAAACTGATGCTGCTACTCTGTGTTTATAA
The DNA here is from genome assembly GCA_013397895.1 of Origma solitaria. NCBI lineage: Eukaryota > Metazoa > Chordata > Aves > Passeriformes > Acanthizidae > Origma > Origma solitaria. Next base: position 947,600 of record VZRL01006732.1, read on the forward strand.
TCTGTTTTAAATGAAATGTGTTAGCATCAGCCCTGATTAGAAGGAAAGCTTGTAAACCCCCTTTCCTTAAACTATGGAACACCTTGGAAATTGTTCAAAAAATCAGGAAGGCTTTGGAATAAGGTGATGAGGAAAACCAAGGGACAGATGATTTGTATTATCCTGAATGAAATTTTCTAGAAATTCCCTTCAGGTTTGTCCCTTTCAAATTATTCTTTGCCTTTTTCTATACCGTGTACCTTGAACAAATTTTGGAAGGATATAAAAAAAACCACAGTTTGAGAGCAAGCGCCACACCACAGGCAAAGAAAGAGCTGGACTGAGCACCTCTGGCTGTTCCTCAGCACCCAGTTCATAAACTCTCAGTCTTTCCATCCTTCTGCTGCTCTCTAAATGCTGTGCTCTCAGTGGATTCATTGCAGATGGTTGTGCAGCTGTTATGGTTAGCCCTGTTCAACAGTGACTGCAGCCCAGGGCTCAGCCAGCTTCTGGTGACTGGTTTGCTCCAATTCTATGTAACAGAATTTAATCTTTTTCCTTTGAGAACACTAAGAAATTCATTATGTTAAAATTATTTAGGTCATGATTTTTTTTATGAAAAGCCAGTGGAGATCTAAAACACTGAAGCCCCAACCATACACTGTAACAGCTAATACACTGTAACAGCCCTGGAAGTGTTCATGAGAGGAGAGTGGAAAACAAAAGGCAAAACAATTAATTTCTAGTTTAAGGCCTTAGTCATGGATCGATTGTAACCTCCACCAAGTTTATTTGGATAGTTTATTTTATGCACTCATGAAAATAGCTTGATGATTCAGGGAGTCTCAGAGTCTGCCTAGCAGAAGCTCTTCCAAGGTCTCAAGAGTAAATGAATAATTCCATATTTCTTAACAGCTTTCAGTGGTGCTCAGAAGATAAGAAAAAAACTACAAACTGAATTATGGCTGGAAAAATTCATAACAGCTGTTTTAGGAACACAGTAAGGTTCTGCTCTGTTCTTTGAGCACCACTGAAAAAAAATTGGTGCGTTGACTTGCAATTAAAGGTGGTATCATAACATATACATATAACCCTTAAATTTGATTTCATATGTGCTTGTCTTTTTATCAGTAACATATTGAAGTGGTTATGATGTTATGCATTATAAATTTAACTCATAAAATCACTTTTCCTCAATTAACATAAAATGTATAATTGGAGCAAGTAAGCAATTAGAAGCCTCAAAAGGGCATGTTTTCCTCCTTGCTTGTGTTCACGATGATTCTGAAAAACCTGAATTTAATAAAAAAGTGATGTTTAAGAGTAAAGGTAGTAAATCATTAATCATCACTTCTTACAGTTCTGCATTAAAAATAGGATGTTATGACTTAAAGCATAAAAAATCAGAGACATGACATTTATAAGTAGTTTTCAAATTACAAATAAAAATCTTTTAAATGAGAGCACTTTATAGCCCACTTATAAAGTCCTAATTTACACTTTGTGGGTTTTTTATATACATAAAATAGGTCTCTGAATTTGGTTCTTGCAATAAGTAAAATATGTATTTTAAGCAAGATAATCTGGTAAGGAGCTCCTTTCATTGGGGGGGTACAAACTTGACATCTGAAGCAACTATTTTGCTTACTCATTAAAAATATATGCATCAAGTATTTACATTATACAAAAAATCACAGAAAAATTTTGTGTGTGGGCACTCTTCTTCTATCTGTTCAGTTATGATTAAAGCTAGACTCCTATTGCTCTTTCATTACAAAACCGCCTGTGCATACAATAAGGATGATCAGGGGAATGGATATGGCTTATAATTTTTTTTATTACCCCTATGGCCAGGGTCTCCTTGCAGCACCTCTGAACTACAGGGGGAATGGACATCTGCCTGGGAGCAGCAACTAAATGCCAATTGTCTGAAGGTATTCTGCCCATTCAGGGCTGACACACGCAGAAAGTCTCTGGAAATTGCTGCAAAAAGCACCTAAGAGCTCTTCCCTCAGGTAACAGCTTAAATAATATTCTTCTCGCAGTGACGAAAGGGAGGGTGCTCCTGGTACCACCTACCTCTGACTTGGGAAGAAAAACAATGACCAGCAGCTGACAAGCAGTCAATTTTCTGCAGTTATTTTGTGCAGAGGACTTAATCTTGATTGCTCAGAAATCTCAAGCTCGGGGTGCTCCTACACTTTTATTCTTGCTTTATTCATTGTATATTGCTAGAAAAAAACCTGTAAATCTGATTTCATCCTGTATCCCAAGTGAATTACATAGGAAGACCCTGTCATGGCTGAAGGAATATTGTAGAAACAGTTGTTTCAGTCTCTGAACTAAGGGCAAGTTCCCTCATAGCAAAGTTCTAATCACTTGGAATAATCAATAGTGATGGTTCAGAAACCATAGCAACGTTTTCTTTGCTGAAATAATTGCAAAGAGAAATAGTGTTATCTGGGCTTCGTTCAGTTCTGGGGTTAAGAAGGCACAGCCTAGTTGCCCTTCATGGGATTACACCACCAATGAATTTCAATAGCCAGTTTTTAGGAGACAGATGAGTGTATATCTCCTCATATTTATCCTGTAATTTTTCATGACTGTCACCTAAATAAATCATCTTCAGGAAGGAAAGGTAATTTCAATTCACTTACACTGGTTATTGGCATTTCTGCTTAAAACCTTCCACAAAGTTTAACAGTAATTGTTTCATCTACTGAAATCAGTGTGAAACCAGAAGTTCGTATCACTAACCCACCAAGGCAAAAACCCACATTTAATTTGCCATCAACAAGCTTGGATTTGCATCCACAATTCAGAGGTGAGAGGTGATAATTTCAATCATCTGAGTACTTCAGTCAGGCTCTAAGAGGCTTTTACCATTTGACAATCAAAATATCAGTGTCTGAGCTACAGTAATAATCAACATTTTGTAATTATTAATTAATATATTTTTACTTGCATGGAAATTTAAATTCATGCAGATTCACTTTTCATTACTTACAGTTTTGTTTCTTTTCTTGGACTATTTTGTAGATGACGATTGAAATAGTAAACACAAAAACCACCGAAATCATAGTGAGCCAAGTGAGCTTTGTCATACACATTGGATCTGTCCATAAAACATAGAAGAGAGAAAATTAAGCAGCAAATCACTGGCAGAGACAAGTAGAACATTCCATCTTGGTAGGTTTTTTGGATCATGCCTATCCCTAGATAGGCAAAAGAAAACACAACAGAACAAAAAAAAGAGATTATGCCTTTTCCTTTAAGCCTTCTCTGTATTTTTATGTTAGGTTTCCTATCTAGAATTTAGCTTAATTTTCTCTTGTATTTATCTCCCCACAGCTGAAATAGTTACAGGTGGTTAAGTGAATGAAAACTTTTCAACTCAGCCAATGAAAATGCTTTAAAGATCAACATTTATATTTAAGGTAGGACAAGGGTAATACATGTCTCTTCTGTCTGCATAGAGCATGGAAGGAATTTGTCCACTGTCCAACATTGGCCTATACAGGCATTCTTAACCTCCTGGTCCATCTTCATATATGAGAGAAGGCAAGAAGCTACATATAGGAATTTTCTTATTAAAAAGGTGAGGAAATGCCACCAACAGGAGCGCTCTGGGGAGTTCCTTTAACTAAAGTTGCCTTGGGGGGCAATTGCGCGGGACTGGATGCAGGAGGTAGGCTGCTCTTTCAGACAGCAACTGCTGCAGAAATGCACCCACATTCCACAGGGAATTAGTTCAATAACTAGTACAAGCCAGGACTATACACAATAAAGAAATTATGTGGAGAACTTTCCTCGCTGGTTGTTTGAATGCCCTTTCAAATGTCTTTGGTAGCTGCATGTTAATGCATACCTTAGCACTGTGAAATAACTGTTTTTAAAAACAGCTGTTACTATGACTCATAAAAAAATCAAATGACAGACTGTAGTCAAACCACTGTTTTCCTTTCCTTTAGAACAATATAATTAGCCCTACACTGACTTCCCTTTGTGTCTTCTCCATTCAGAACTCATGAGGTAAATGCCAATGACCCCGTGGCTCATCCCTCCTAATTTAGAACTAAAAATATCTTTTATCCAGTAATCTAGGCTCATTTTAAACTGAGCACTCTACCCCATCTTGTAGTGGCTTATAATGACTTGAGTATCAGCCTTGCTTAGTAAAAGCCATGAGCACTTCTTTAGCTCTGTTTTGAAGTAAAGAAAAAAAATATGTGTTGTTCATTTTCATTGCTAATTTGAGATAGCTACTACCCAGGTAAATCAGTATTAGCAAAGGGTGGTCAGCTCGTAGTATTGACACAAGTTAGCAGCGCAAGTTACAAATTATGTTTCTCTCCTGGCTAGACACACTTACTCAAAAAACCAAAAAACCCAAATAATCCTAAAATGCCCTTTCTTCTCTTGGATTTTTCCTGGGCTTTTTTAACATATGTTAAGCCAGCTCCAAAAAACATATTTTTTTTCCAGCAAAGGTACAGCATAAAATGCATTTGCCATGCAAAACCAAATAGGTGTAATAATTCAGCCATTTCCAAATGACAAGTATTGCATATAGATGGAATGGAAACCCTGACCGTGGTCAGGCAATCAGACAAAAACTCCTGCAGCACAAAGAGAAATATAAAAACCTGAAGGTTATCCTCTGGGAAAACTAAGTTTAGTTTAGCTGAAAATTTATCTTTTAAGCATATTGTAGAGAGGCCGTATAGTAAGATATTGCAGTACAACATTAAGAATGGTCAAACCTATCTCCTGGTTCTTCTACCACCATAGTTAACGGGGATTTTTAAATTTAACCCCAAGACAACAGGGTTATGCCATTATTAGGAAAGGGAAAACTATATTTCCAGGTTTTGTCGCATACAATTTGTGAGTCTATTACTCCTGAGCAAAAAACAATGTATAGACATTTACTTTGCTGTACTTCTTCTAAAAAAATTAAAAAGACTACAGCTAAACCTGCTTTAAATCACTATAAAAATCACCAGTTGTCTACTAAAGATTGTAGATTGTTTTTAACTAAGGGATGTTCAAAACTGTATTCTCTTCTTGTGAAATATTTAAATATTTTCAAAGGGTTGCTGCAAGCAGAGAACTACCTACTCGAGATTTTTTGCAAGATTATATTTTCTCTGATTTGATTTCCATTCTGACTCTTCTTTGTAACTTACATTCCATATAAGACTTCAGTTGCAGTGAAATATTTATACAGTCATTTTGGTCTTCCATCATTGCCACTAGACAAGAATGATTTAGTTGTTCTTCTGCTGCATTTCTTCCTCTGACTATAGAATTGTTGATGTGGATTTCCATCAGGTAGTAAGTATTATGCTCTGCTTCTTTCTTGGAAACCGTAGTGAAATTAAAATATTTATAAAAATAAGTAACATCTTCAGTTTTCACTTCAAGCAAGCCTTTTGCTTTTGGAAATAAAAAGGAAAACAAAACTGTTATACAACAAGTGGTAGGCCAAAAGACAACTCTCAAAAAGAACAGTGAGTTCTCTGTCTCATTTGCAAAAACATACAGGTTTCTACATCACTGACTATGAAAAAAGATGGATAAATGTATACTGTGTAAAGTTACTCCAAACAGATCTGAAGAGTATTGATTATCTCTACAAGATACATTTTCCCTGCAAATTATAGCCCCTTTTTTGTTTTACTATCAGCTTTTCAGTATTTTGTTGTTTTTGTTTTCAGTTGTCAAAGGCAACAGGCAAAAATCAGGCCATGAAAAAGATAGAAGCCCAGTAAAAGCCATATGATGATAGATATGAAGTGTGCATATAGTCTATTTGCTCTCAGTCAGTTGCAGGAAGTCCTTGCTTCACTTCAAACCACATAAGCTGTGAGACTTGTGCTACGTTTACAAGAAACAGGTGAGATATTGTTGAAAGTGTTAGAGTTGTACAGGTATAACTGATTTGTCCACATATAACTTTTTGTTTTTCATACTTGTTAAGACAGCTATTTTGTAATAAGAAAAATATGTGGTTGGAAAAGAACTGAATTTTTTATATTCACGACTCAGCCTACTGCCCATTTTGCTGACAATGTTAGAAAGAGGTATCCTCTTCCCCAAAGATTTCCAGATATTTGCAAGTGTATCTGGCACAGAAGGAATGTGCTGCTACTGCCCTGAAAAGATGTGGGTGTTGCTAACTCTGCATTGCTGTGCCATTCCTTATTCAGTGCTGCTTTCTATAAAATATGTAAGGCCATTTTTGATATGATACTACGCAGTTGTGGATAACATGACTACAAACACAAAAATGGTTATTTCTTACATAGCTACCATTGGAATAGTTACCAACTGAATTAGTTCTTCAGACACTTGCTCTCAACCTATCTTCGTAATATCAGCAATCTACATGTAGAGTTCTACAATGACATCTAAAGCAAATTCATCTTGAAATATTGTCAGAAAGTACAACTCCTTAGAAACAAATAAAGTTCTTTAGGAAATTTAGCATGATTAAAAGAACAAAGATGGTGTTATAAGAGTGAGCATAAAAGCCAGATGGCAGAGGTCAAATTTGTAACAGAAATATTCCAGGTGGTTGCTGGATAAGGCACCATTCTCACAGCACCATCCTTCCAGACCACTACAAAGCCCTGTGAAGATAATGACCTAACAGCCCCCTCCTCTCCCCTCCTCATTTTATCCAAGATCCTCAAACAAAAGGAATTACCATTTTGTTACCTACGTTTCACTGACAGCCAGGAATGAATGCCAATGAAAATCTGGCATAAAATCTGCATTTTCTAGCCATGCAAAGACAAGTTAAAAACCCCCATTGTTCATAGATTTGCGAAGAGCAGAGAGAACCAGAAGCACATTATAATTTTCTTTTAAGTACCAAATAAAAACATGTCTTTTATTTTGTAATTAGCTACTTCAAAAATTTAGGTATTTCTCTTGTCCTACTTACTTTTTTTAGCTATTGACCCTGAACCTTGATGTTCAACATTCACATCCCTCTTGGATTCACACTCTGTCTGTTTAGTATGGGACTCTTGTTCCCTCCTGGACAACTGGCAAATACATGAAACATTTTGGAAACTGGAATTATTTACAATGATCTTCAGCAAGATAGTCTGGTTTCCTCTTCTTTGTTGCGCTGATCTTTTGTAAGAATTGTTAAAAGCACAAAGTGGAAAAGTGATGTTGTTTGACGTACAGGTATCCATGCATGACACAATTACAGTGTTTGCTGTAAAAGAAAGATAACTGTATTAGCAAGACAGTCATATAGGACACATGGACAAGTATGTGCTTAGAAGCATCATGTAGTAGCTATTCCAACCATCTTATGATGAAATGCACTTTTTTTTTCTTGAGGGTTATGACAGGACATTGAATGCATCATCTGTAAGAGAAAGCAAGCACAGAGTCTTCCCACAACCTGCATGCTGCATTTTATTTGCTGAATTGTATGAAAACTCTTGTAATAATTAGTAACTGGAATTTGTGATGGTATCTAGTCACATTCCTGTTTCAAAGCTGCTCCAATGTGTTCTTCAAAAGAAGAAAAAACATATTTCTGCTTCTTCAAAAGAGGAGAAAGCATGTTTGGAGAGCAAACTTAGCCCTGGAACTGTGCAGTTGCAACACTCCAGTGTGATTATGTTGTAAAGCAGCTATAATGAGAATGAAAGCTTTCTTTCCAAATGACATTGAAACCAGAAAGTGAAAATACACAGAAATGCTGCTGAATCCTACAGCCACACCCTTCACATTCTCTGACATTCAGTCAACAAATATGAATTTTCATTATGACCATTGGGTTTGGTATTCATAGTCAAATTTCAGAATCAAAGTACTGTGATAAATGAGTGAGTGATAAATGCTGGCTTTCGCATATTTGAATTTAACATTTACAAGTGATGTGTACTGTATAAAAAAAATAATGTTAAGGTAAAATATAATTAAGTAGAAACATAGTTAGGGTAAATTGTAACTCCGAGATAGTTGTAATATGTTAGAAAACGTAGTAATAAATACATGGTAATAAATGTCTTTTAAGTTGATAAAACACAGAGCCAGGGATCAAGACGTCCTAAAGAAACAAAGAAGTTAACTGCCGGCATCCCAAGAAATCTGTTATCTCAACTTACACCTCCCAAAAGGAACTGTCACCTACAAATTAAGTTGAAACATAGACAGGAGGATTTCGGCCTTCAGTTCTGAGACAATCCAGAGGACTCGAGACTCCAAGACAGGCGCCTTCGCTGGCAGAAGGGGGCAAGGATCGGAGGGGGGGAGTTGAGTGAAGTGTAAATCACCTTTGAGGCTTAATGAATATGTAACAGTTAAGAAAAGTACTTAAATTCACTGTACGAATGGGGTGTGCCTCTGGCAGAATTGCTAAGCACCCAGCGCTGTTTTGCCTTTGCTCTATTAATAAATACTCAATATTATACACCTAAAATTTCGGCCCCTGAATTCATTTATAACAGTACTATAGCTGGAGTACATTAATGCGGTTCTGACAAGCACCAGAAACCACATAGTTATAAATGAGTGTGATTCTGTCTTCCACATTATAGTAGGGCTTTATCATGCAAATTTTTCCTTGTGTTAACTTTGTACTACTTTTTCAGCATAAAAAAATAAAGAATAAAAAAAATTGTGCAACCCCAACATGAAGTATGTATTTATGAATAACCACTTTCCAGAGTTGATGCAGCACTAACCTATAGTTTTGTAGCTATGTTTCCAATTCTAGTAGTACCCTTGCATCTCTATAAAGGGAAAATTTTGTATCTAACTCCCATTATGCAAACTGGAGCAACTGGAGCAATGTGTTAGTAAATCTTTGTGTATAGAGAGCAAAATACAGCCTGTAGTTGCTCCAGTGCTCAGCTGTAATCTGACAGCTTCAACAGGCCACTTGTGCTCACTGAGCAGCAAGCTGACCTCAGAAACAGTTCAGTCAGGGATTCCAGACAGGATACAGAAATAAAATCCAAAGTCCAATGCCAAAGTCAGTTATCTTCCCTTTACTTACACTACATCAGAGAGTCATAAACTCCTTATAAAAAATAATAAATTGAAATGTAAAACACACAGGTAAGAAGTTTATTCTGACATAAAAAGGAAAAATTTCAGACAAAATTTAGGGCTTGATCTTTCCCTGAGGCAAGACAAAGTATTTTCCTCAAAATGCGTACAATCTGATGCACACAACAGGGCATGCAGCAGGCTTCTGAGACCAAAGTCTTCCACCTGAAGGAGGCATTTTGTGTAGAGGCATTTTGTGGAGATGAGCCAGGAGCAAAAATTGAATGCTTGCTCCGCTCTCATGGCAAGCCATGGCATCTGGGCAACCAGTCTAAAACCACTGCTACAGCTTTCAAGGACAACTAATCATAATTCCCTAACATATCCTTTTCACCGAAAAATCTGTACAGAGACTTGGGAATCCACTGACTGGACTGTGACAGCCATCTATGTTCAGCACTGTGAAGTCCATTTTGAACTTTACAAATGGCTAAACAGGCTCCAGAGCTGCCTTGTGAGCCATGCTGTAGGTGTGTAAAAGGCATGTTATGCGAGTGGAAAAGGTGTGAATGTTGTCAAGTTAGGGAGGGTGCTTACCATCCTCTTGAAATGTCTCTACTGAGAAAGCCAATACAATCCAGCATAAATAAACTTTTTTTTTTTCCCCATGTCACAGGACTGTGGCCTTTCTAAGGAGGGATACAGATTGTTAAACACTCAAAGAAGGGCTGCGTCAACACTACACTTTCCCAGTGGATTACATGGCAGACGGAGAGCCATACCATTCCCATAAGAGGCCTGCTCCTTACCACAGGACTGGGAAGCACCCTACCAAATGTAAACATCACTCTAGAAATGTGGAAAGGGGTTTGTGAAACCTGAATGCAGGCAGCCTGAATAGTAAGAGGATTGCTGAGATGAAACCATGCAAAGTAACTCTAGGAAACTGTTTTCTATTCAAAGACCTGTAACCACGTGCTTAATGTTAAGAAGTTCTGTGATTATTAGATTCTTCTATTAAACCTCTATTTACAGGGTGGTTTTTCACATAAAATCTAATTCCATTAAAATGAAAGTATTCCCAGGAAAGAACAAAATGTGTAAAAAATTTGCTTCCCATTAAGAAAATCACAAACATTTCACTTTGCGTGGGCTTGACTCTTTTTCATTTGATCTGTGGTATTCTGTTGTGAATCAGAGCAGCAGTGTATACAGTTGCATTTTTTTATCACTTCCTTATGGAAGCTGTAGTCACCAGATAATATTATAGAGATACAAGACCTACAGTACAAGTTGGGGAAAACACAGCTGATAGATTAAAGGAGATACGCTCCATCAAGGAGCAGGACCCAAGGGATAGGACTGGAATTGAAAGCACCAGACTCCAAAAGGACAACCTCCTACCCTAAATCAGTGTAATTTAAAGGGTCAATGACTCATAACCAAACAAGTGGGTAGCTTTACAAATATAAAGGAGACAGGTCACTTCTAGTAATGCTGAACTGTACTCTTTTGAAAAAAATTAAAGGCTTGTTTTTTGCAAATTGATTTCCCTCTAAACTGCTGTTTAATGAGAAATTTCCATTGTTATTCCCTCTCCAGAATGAAAGTAAATGTTGGAACTTCCCTGGCCTAGGACATCCAGGAATTAGGAGCTTTCTGACATTCATTTAGGCACCACTCACAGAGGAATATCCAGTGATTGATTATATTTCACATCTCAGATTTCCAGCATCTCTGTCTGCTGAAGGCTCATGGTGTAACCAGCAATTTGAAACGTCTACAAAAAATTCTGTACATTTTAGATTTGTCACAAAATCTGAAATAAAACCAATTTTCAACAGAAGGTTTTTGATGAACCAGAGACCCAAAATCCTTAGAGATTTTGAATAAATCATTTTAGAAAGATTTACTTTCTAATGTAATTCAGACATCATTACACAGTCTGTTATAGTCACTTAGTTTTTAAGACATCCAAAATGCAGCAATAATTCTAATTTTCCAAATATAAATCTGTGCTGCTCCAACTATAATTCTATTCTGCTCATATACTTCCCAATCTTATTTTAGACATCCTGTGATTAAGACAGAATTGCAGTGATCACACTATTACAGCCTAAAACATTGCCAATAAGAGCAATCTAGAAAACTCATAATGGAAAAATGTAATTTTTCTTTGATGTTTAACACTAAGGTTAATGTTTTCTTCTGGTAATTGTTTATTTGCATAATCTGTGCTACAAATACTTTGTTTACTTCTGCATGGAGGTAAAATATTAATTATTCCAACATTTTAAACTGATTTATCAATGTTATGATATTCAAAACTTATAAGAGATTATCAAGTTTGGTCATTTATAAACTGTGAAAATCTATACATTATATTCTAATTACTGACATGTCCATTATTTATGCTTGATGAAAAAAAAGTAAATAAGCTAATCTGGATATATTTTGATACTAATTTTTTTTTAAATTATGCTTCGTAAAGAAATTATGTTACAACACCTGAGAATACACTCTTTGTCAAAGGGATGGTTTTTATTATTTATTTATTCAAAAGTGTTCTTAGGAATGGATGTGAAAAAACTATTTTAAAATTAATTTACTTATGGATTTTTTTAAAAGCACTGAATGAATAACTTGCACATGTGCATACTTTGCATTTATCCTAAATCCAGTATCAGCCTTTCGGATCACAAAGAAGTATTTGGCATTTATGCTACAAGATGTGCTTTACTCAGTTACACCTATTCCGCTCTACTTTTTGTCAGGTTACCACTGCATATCTCTTTCACAGACAGCATCTCATTACCAGATAGTAACTGTACAAAGTTTTACAGCATTTAAGTATAAAAACTTCTAAAAAGTTATTTTTGAAGATATAAGCTCCTATTCTAAAAGAACATAAGCACTTTAACCACTTTCTTCATGATGAAGGCAGTAAAAATACAATTGCATGGAAATAGTTACCAAAAATTTTGCAGTGTATGTAAATGAATGACAAACTCCTTTCAAGTACCACATATCATTAACTCCATTGGTTAAAAATCAAGCAAGAGGAGTCTATATCCTTTGCAAAGTCCACACAAGTGCAGCATCCTAACCATTGCTTTTAAGAAGGCATGTGCCAACTTTTCAATGCAGACTTCAGAATAAATAAAAGGTTATTATAAAAGCAGATCACTCACCTTCATGGATTTTGAAAAATTCAGGTAAACACAAAATAAACACGGTAATTATTCCTAATGCTAATCTGAAGACTACTGGTTTTCTCAAAAGCAAGCACATGTCACTGAAGCACTCCCATCTAGCATAGTGGTGGTAACTTCCTTCCTGGTTTAGCTTTTAACTTAGTGCAGGCATTATGCAAAATAACATCTATTCATTTCCTTTTCTTATAATGACTTTCCTTTTTACTTCTCGCTACATTAAGTTGCAGAAAGCCACTTTCTGTTCTTTCATTGGCATAGATGAAGACTATTCATTTGAATATGCTGAAGATAAAATTCATGTACTACAGTGAAAATAAGAGAAAAAATATGAGAAACTATTTTATGTTTGTGATAGTTTTGCTTTAAGAACCCCCTACAAACACTTCCATACACCTTCTAAACAGTAAATTAATTATCTTTGTAAAGGAATTTTGTTCTCATTTGGCCAAGAAGATTTTAAAAAAATGAGTCAGACCCTCATTATAAAAATGAGTCAGAACTACATGAGTCAGTTAGGGGGATTTTATTGTTTTATTTATATATATATTTGCATGGGGCTAGGTGGAAGATAATGTTATGCAATAGAGGATCTTTTAGACTTTATTAGACTACTAATTTCGTCATTGCTCTCTAAAGTTTTTGATCTGGCAATAAGTGATATACTAAGTACAATGAACTAAGGATGAGTTGTTCATATTATCATTGCTGCTGTGTTCTTAAAAGATGACAGATGTGTTGCCAATCTGTCAAGTGTCTTCAGTGTGCATTTTACTATTCTTTACACCACAAAAAGACTGGATACAGCCATTGCTATTTCTATACATCATAGTCACAATTTTTCAGCTAAACTTTCCAGTTAAAAGTGAAGTATGTAATTTTGACAACCACCATGATATTCTATAAATTCTTCTTATAGATGAGACTACAAAGAACATTTCTGAAATGTTCTGAATAAAAGTACTCTGAATAATGCATATGTAAAAGCAAACAACTTATCTCAAATGTAGAGTATGCACAGTATAAAGGATTTAATTAATTCAGAAAATATCTTCTGATGTATTTTTCCCATAACCCATTAAATATTGAGTATTACCCAAATGAAGCAATACTGTGGAAGTTAAAATAAGAGATGCCCTACAAACTTGAAATGCTCTTCTTGTCATCTAGTTGTCTCAGAAGATGAGTAAGGCAAGTGGAAGAAAATACAGTGTTCATTCCGTAGAAAGAGTCCTAATGAAGCTGTATTGAATATGAATTTATTAATATGATATTTTAAATGTAGCACTTTATGCAATGGAAACAATGAAATCAAAGCAAAATGAATTCTGATTATTTTGACGGTATGGTATAACAGAAGCAATAGGACACAAAAAATCATCGGTATGAGTTTAAAAGTAAAACACTTTGCAATTTGTGTCATCCATTAGCAAATTAGCTCTACTTTGTTTTTGCTAATTTGCGTTGCCCCTCAAGTATCTCCTGTATCAATTACATATATTTTCCTGTTTTCAAGGTTCTATGGTGCTCATACATCCTATCTGCCCAGAAGGAATGGAGAAAACACTGAAAAACAGTAGGAGGACTTTTCAAGTACTATGTGTATCAGTCTCTCTTTGATCCAGACTGTCACTGCTGATGGTAGTGCCCAATGGCAGAATAGATATTTGCCCTACAGGATCCCACCCAAGCTCAGGCTGATATAGCATTGGCCTGTGGACTACGTTGAGCTTCAGATTCTGCAGAAGGTGGCTTCCAAGAACTCTGCAGTAAGCAGATGGGGAACGGGCAGCCCTGCCTGTTTTAGGGCTATTGCGATGTCAGACTGTAGTTTAGTTTCTGAGTTCAGAGTGCCCATGTATGATCTGTCGGCACATCCCCCAGGGTCACCATAAGCTTTAGACACTGCTACCCTCTGGCAGTTGTGTGTGTGTGTCTGTGTGTCTGTGTGAATTGGCTGAATCATGTGTGTGTGGCCTGGCCACATACCGACCTGGAAAACACGAGCTTTCTTTCTTGGGGACAGGCTTCCCTCCACCTAGCTAGGAATTTTTACACTAGCATCTTTGAAAAGCCTGTCCTTCAGTCAAGTTTAGTTAAAAGCAGCTCAGTCGTTTAATGCCAGCTGGGACGAGAGCTGTCAGACAGGTGAAGCGCACAGCCGCACAGGCCATATTTCTGTGCAGAATAAGGCACAGCAATCCTGTTTACTGCCTCAAACCTGCACCGCCACGCCTCAGCAATGGCCTCCTGCACCCTTAAATCAGTTTTAGCAGTTGGAGGTGCATCTGGCCATCACACAGTCTATTAATTTGGAAAATTACTCAACTTGTGGATGGCAGCAGTCACTGGTAAAGCATTGTTAGATGAGGGCAGGAAACGCTGCATGTGTTTGCACATGAGGCAGTTAGGACCGCCTGCCTCAGCATGGAGAGAAGGCTAAAGGCTGCGGTGTGTATTCCCACAGGTTTATTTCTCTTACACGGAGCAGCGCGCAGCTACGGAAATGTTTGCCTTCGTGCTTTCGGAAGACAGACAAGGACACCCACAGGATGAGGCGATCAGCGCCGCCTCCGCCGCTTCCCCTGCCCCGCCGGCAGGGGGCGCGCGGCGCGGGCGGTGCCACAGCCTGAGGGGA
>VZRL01006732.1:962972-996322 GCA_013397895.1 Origma solitaria
CGGTGGGGCGGGACACGGCGCGGGGTCCGGTCCCGTCGAGACGGGCAGCCCCCGTGGCCGGCTCGATTCAAAGCGGTCAGAGTGGAGACCTGGTGAAAGTACACTAACACAGCTTTCGGGGACTTGCCCCCGTGCCTCTTAACCTTCACCATCACAGTATGAAATAGTGGAAAACGGGGGTTTTTTGAGACTCGTCGAACAGATTAGAGCAGCCGCTGACTGCCAACTCACTACATAGGGAGCGGGGTTATTACACAGGGAACAAAAAGAAGTGTAAGTGTTGAACATCAAACAGCTGCTGATTATATATATTACTGGTTTATGTTTTTCCTTAAAGCGTTTTTGTGGCTTCGGGGTTTGAGCTCGGGCTGGTTGAGCTGTGTGAGCAGCGGGGCAGCCCGGCTGAAGCACAGCCATCTGAGGCCCGTGGTCGGCTGTTTGAGCAGTAATGTCAGAACGTAAAAAGGGAAGGCTTGGCTTTGTTCCTTACTTTTACTTAAAAGTTAATGATGAAATTATATGAGCTAAACTCAAAATACAGTCATCTTTTGAAGAAAAAAATATCGCTCAGGTCTTCTACGAGCATCAACAGGAATAAAAATTTGAACTCATGATAATGTTGGTGTTGCTTTTCTGTCTAGACAAACTCTATGTATTGTAGGGGTGGATTCTTTTTAAAAACAGATCGCACGATGTATTTTCATGAGCGGTTCATCAGTTTTGCCAGAAACAATCTGATCATCTCTCATAAAGGTATTTTTGTCTGGGAATTTCCAGAGGCTTATGTGGATTAATATTACCAAAAAAAAAAAAAAAAAAAAAAAAGGCACCTTGTTCTTGAACTTTGTAGGTGCATTCCTGATAGGGCAGATTGTGTTCCCATCTTATGCTTTTCCCATTTGTCCCTTGCTGAACAATGCTAGGGGCCACAAAGCAGGATAAAACCAAAATAATAATAATAAATAATAACCCTAATCTGAGTCAAATAGTGTTTTCCTCTGCCATATGTCAGCTCCATTGAACCATCCATCCCTCAGTCATGTCCTCTGGATGGGCAGGTCCGCTACCAAAGGCAGTATGTTTACACCATGGCAGTAGACTAAGACATTGTGTTTCACAGAAATGCAATCAATGACTGCTGATTTAAAATAGAAAATAATTTGAGTGAAGATGAAGAAAATCTTCCATTAGACCATTATGGTCAAACAGTAATTGCAAGCTGTTGCTAACAGTGACAATTCATATTGGTGGATGTGTTCCAACTCTCTGGACTTCTATATGACCTGTGCTTTTAAAAAGATTATTCTTTGCTTATGTTAATGTCCTGTGTTTTGTTGATATGATTCAGTGTTTCATGGTTTGGTAAAGAAGATTACTTAATCAGACATGACATGACCCAATAATGAAAGTTTCTACAGCCCTTAAGAAATTATAGTATGATTTTACATTTCCCTTACAAAATTCTTACTGTTTCCTCTTTCCATAGCTTTTCCTTACAGCTGTCTTACCAAGTAGGCAAATGCGGTAATTACAAACCTGATTATCCACTGTTTGCTTTTTTTATAAGAACAAAATCTTTCATTCAAAGTTACCAGCAAGGCAATACTGACCATAGACCCGTGTACTATTTGGCTGTGTGGCCTTTAAAAACGTTCATATGGGAGAGATGAGGTTATGTTCTCCATCTGGAGAAGAATGAGGTGGATTTACCTTTCAGAGACCTGGAAGGTTCTTGAAGCTAGTAAGAGAGATCAGACCATGAGAGGTCAAATATTAGGCATCACATTATGCATGCAGGTATCATGTAAGGCTACTTTCTTTCACTTCAAAGTGCATATAGTAATTTGTTTGGTGCCAAGCCAGAAGGAGACACATACTATTTAAGCAGGCTAGATTTTTTTAGTAGAGTCTAACTTTGATGAGAAAGTATTTAGTGGTTTGGAAATAGGTAAGGGTTGAGAACCACAGTAACAGTAAGTTTGAATTTTTATAGAGCTGCTCCATTTAGCGTGTTTAGCTGGGGTACTTGGCTTTATTCACCAATGCAGTCAGTGTTATTCTTTGGCAACAGTGTTGAGCTTAAGTGCTTCATGTGGCAGATCAATTCACTTTTCCCTTCAAGGAAGGGAATCAAAGGTAAGGGTGACAGTGGACTAAGGTTAATTTTTTTTTTAAGAGTTACTGTCTTTGTAACCTAGTGTTTCTTGAGGAACATCTTATATTCACATTTCATATTAATTTCCCATCTTTTTTTTTGAGTCTTTGTTGATGCATATACAACTTGAAGTTATGGAAGAAACTAAGGTGACAGTTATGCAGTGACACACTTTTACCATCTTCCTATTAGCAAGTGTAGGAATCAAGACAAATTGGAAGAAGTTCTATCTGAGCAGAGTAGGGAATCTGCTTTTGAGATTATTCCTTGTTTTTCCCCCCAATGGATGGTTACTTGTTTGTACTTATTTTTCTGCCTCTAGATTTTTTTCTGCTACCTCAGTGTTTTTGGAAAGAGGAAGATAAATGGAACTACCTGGTTCTTTGAACAACTAGAGATGATTCCAGTGTTATAGGTAGGTATTGTATTTACTCAATTCTAACAGTAAGTTATGCTACAAGGAATGTGGTTTTAGCCCACAAGGGTACAGTCTTCCTTATACTGGAAATTTCATCCTTTTTTTGGTATTGTATTGCACATCTTGTAAGAGCTTCTTTCTGTAAAGTGTGCATAAGCAGGAATGACTTTGCTCTTGTGGGCTTCACTTGCTAGTTTGGACCATTTTCATGTGATTTCATCACTTGTGCCCTTTATTAAAGCATGCTTTATAGAAGACTGTCAGCACTACTGTAAAGTTCAATTTTGATCTTTTCAAAATGCATGAGAAGCCTTTGAGTCTTTTAATCATGATAGGAAAACAGGAAAATTGATACTGAGTCTGTTCAAGAAAATACAACTTTATAGAAATTCTTATGAATAAAGGCCCACCAAATGCACAATCAAATCTCATTACTCCAGTAATACTGACTGGCTTTTACTTTATTTTTTTTTTTTTAGCAGGAAGGTAGTAAGACTGTTCTAAGCGAAAGTAATTTTCAAAGGATATAGCTTTGACATTTGCACAAAGCAAAAGGATACAAAAGAATGTTGAAAACTTGAATACATACAAGAATCTAGCTTTATCTGAACTCTCTGTAAAGTAAAATACTGCTGAAAAATTAGTGCTAAGGGTGACAAAAGCAATCCAATTAATTTAGAAATATAGATTTTGGTATACTGAAAAAATCTGCTTTCTTGACTGTGAGATCTCTCTGTTTTGGGAATGTTGATAAAGAAACACACTCCTTTCGAATTTACTCCTGTAACACAAATAGAGAAGAGAGATGGTCTTTTTCCCTGTTCACATCGTGATCAGTCACATTGGTTCTCTCCTCATATCCTTGTTGGTATCTTCCACTATTGATGACATCAACACTTTTCTGAGCTTTAAAAATTATTAGAATTGCTAAGGTTCCTCAGAAATTACTTTGTGAATAGACTTTGTGTTTTCACTACTTTACAGTAGTTCAAAATGTGGTAGCTCCACCTATCAAAATAGCCAACCTCATCCAGATTGTCAGAAGTTTTAGTCTTGACCTGCATCCTTTCCTGCAGTGGTCATGAAAGTTAAAAGGAATTTGAAAAAAATGCCAAAATGTACTCCAAAGAGAAGGAACTGAAAAGGTTGATCACTATGGAATATATCTTTATTCCCATGTTACTGCAAGGTAGAATGACTAATTATCAAGCAGGGCTGCTGATTATTAATTATGTTTTATGAACTTTGCTGGCATTTTTCCAGAGGACAAATTTCTGTAAAGTTGAGTATTGATTTCAATCTGTTGAGAGGAATACTTTGCCAGTTAATTACCTCTTCTGGCAATTCTAAGCGCAACTGATGTTAAAAATCTGGATGTCTTCCATAACAACAGGATATACTTCAAAGAAAAATTTTTGAGTAGTACCTTGGATTCTTCCAACAGCGTCCATCAGATTTTCAGAGTTAATGGAAAACTGTTTATAAAATTGTACAAGATGTTTTTGTGAAACAGTGAAATTTAAGGTAGAGTGAGTACTGGCTTAATTTCTTTGAAAATGTATGTGGATAGACTTGTCTCACTACCTTAGCTGATGCTTTTGTCAAAATAACAAGTATATATTGTCTTGACTCTATTGAAAAGAATTTAATAGGGGACAATAGTGATATGATCTGTCTAGGACAGATTTGAGTTGGAAGTGTTGGGTGGAAGTAGTATCATTGGTTACAAATAAAAAAGTTCACACTGTTCTTGGGCTTAGTGTAGCCTCAATCTCAGAGCCAACAGAACTTGTCAAAATCAGGCTAAAAAAAATAGTCTTAAAACAGATTAAATACACATAGGTAGGGAAGACCAAATAAGTAATATTACTTGACCTGCCAGCACTTGGCTGTGTCATATGATACATATTCATAGTGTAGAGTAAGACAAGACTCAAGTCCATGGAAGTTTACTAACCTGAACTGTAAAGAATACAAATAGTCATATGGCTGAATTAGCAAATTAGTTAAAAGTTTACAAGTAGTGTGTATGCGGTGAGGAGATGTAGGAGAAACTTATAGGAAGATGAGATTTTTATCAGTGGTTTTGATGATTGCATTGTTTGTCAGCAAGTTCTTACCTGTTACCAGAGGAGACATTTTATGTTGACTTTTGCACAGATAAGCTATTAGACTCACAGTTGCTGTGAAGCATTCTACGTTGGTTATTCATTAGATCCATGTGCATTTGTCTGGTAGATATTATAAAATGTATTCTAATATTCTATAAAGAAAAACTTTTGAATATTAAGCGATCGCTTCATCCTTGCCAAAGATAAACTCAGAGTTTAAATCTTGCTCTTTTACATGCAGTACGGGAAATTATGGTTTTGGATGTAAATGTAATCACAAGCTTTTGCATTCAAATGATAATGAGAGCATTAAGTAGGTAGGGCACTTCCTAATGTTATCATAACTTGATCTGGCTTGGCAAGATCTTCACCAAGCACCATAGCATTTTAAACTTGGAAATATTTTTCAAGGAAAAAAAGTAATTTACTGAAATTAGTCTATGAGTTTATAAACATGTGGGCAGATCAAGTGATAAGTAATAGAACTTCACTTTGTACCTCCTCTCACTTCCTGATAGTTTTTGTAATTAGCAAATACAAACTGAAGCTGAGCCTTTGCGTAAGTCTGGTGGTTCAACCAAAGAATAATTGTACTTAAACCAGATTAAGTGATAGTTTCATTAAATATTTGAACATTATTGTTTGAAAACTTACAAGTTCAATGAATGAAAAATAATTTTTACAAATACTGAAAGCTGAGTAAAGAATTCTTAGAACTTTGAACTAGTGGAGAAAATAGATGGACAAATTATTGCAGACCATATAAATCTGAGGAGATCTGCATGCAGCAGTACAACACATAGTTTTGTATTTCTCTTAAGAAATGGCCAGAGTTGATATGAGAGAATGGAAAAAACACACAATAGGCAAATAATTAGTTTGTTGTCAATTATGCTTTCTCCTGACAGTTTAGCAATCTGGATTCAAGACTTCCTTTTTTAAAGCATACTACTTCAGTAGTTGACTTCATGCCCCTGGGAGTGGCAAGAGTATCCTATGTTTTCCTGGCACTTTATTTATATTGCTGGTGTATAGTTCTTGCTCTCTGTGCAGAACAGGAAACATTTAAGTATTCTTTTAAAAACAGGGGTAAGGCAACGAAGATGGGGTCAGCATGCTCTTTAGGACAGCTGAACAGTTAACTCTGCAAGTACTTCAGGGATTTAAAGCTGTAATAGGTGGTCAGATTTCTGCCATTGTTGCCTCTGTCCTTAAGCTCATTTCAGTTTTACACAGTCGTGGAACAGTAGGAGTTCAGAGCTGTTTGAACAATCAGTCACCTATTGTGTTGATTTCTGTTCTACTTTGTTTATAAATCCTGGGTTTAGGCAATATGTACCCACCCAGGCTAAGGCAGTTGTGCATACTCAGAAGCAAAAGATAGGCAGCTGGTGAGTCTGTAAGTTCCCCGGGCAAGTTGGGTTTATGTCTTGTGGTTTAGTCAGTTCCTCCCTAATAATACTTCTGTCTACTTGCCAATTGCAGTCAAACTCTGACAGAACGGAGCCCTTGATGTGTTTAAACTCCTGAAAGGTTTTGAAAATACAGGTAGGTAGGGAAGGCCAAATAAGTAATATTACTTGACCTTCCAGCTGATGAGCCTGTCTGTTCTTGGTCTGAATATGACAAAGAATTTGCTTGTCCTGCCTGTTCTGGTACTTAGTAGGGAGGCATATGCGTGCATGTGGGATAAGGGAGACTACGTGAGATGAAACATGCAGAAGAACTGTAGTTATTGTCAGAAAAGCTTGTAAAATAAATAATAGTGAGGAATCTGAGATTACTTTCACACAAAACTGTGGAGACAGAATAAAGAACCTAAGAAACCAGCTTTCTTATTATGGTAAGAATACGTGGTGACTTGATGCATAGGTTAACCTGAGATTTAATAGTGTAAAAGTGTTGAATTAAAAGATATTTTCCTTATGTGCCTCAGATACATACTATTTAAAACAACATTGATCCAGGCAGAGAACTAGTTTTGTTTTCAAGTGAAGAGGATAGTTAAATATACTGTGATTTGTTCTGCATTTTTTTTTCCTAATAATACTTCTTGAGCCAAATCACTAGTAAAATCAATGGAAGCCTTTAATTAACATCTCCAATTTAATCATCTTGCTTTTACAACATTGTGAAGCTTATTGTAACATGAAAAATCTATCATCAAGTTACAATGCTTGTAATAAAAGCAAGTAATGCAAGGCATTTCGTTGAGTATTTATAAACATATATGTATAATCCAAATTAAAAATCTCAGGGACCCCTTGGTGATGAATACTGTTCTCTGGTATTGATCTCTCATTTCAGTGATTTGTTTCAAATTTATAGCTACTGCTGTAAATGTCACTTTTTATGGAGAAATACAATAGAAGAGTTGGGTTTTCTACTGTACAAAATAATACCTTCTAGTAATGGTTGGGGGTTCCCAGCACAGGAGGGACATTGACCTGTTGGAGTGAGTCTAGAGTCAGGCCACCAAGCTGATCAGAGGGATGGAGCACTTCCCTTATGAGAAAAGGCTAAGAGAACTGGGACTGTTCAGCCTAGAGAAGAGAAGGCTGTGCGGTGACTTATTTGTGAGTCTTCCAGTACCTGAGGAGAGCCTACAAGAAAGATGGAGAGAGACTTTTATCATGTCATGATAGGATGAGGGGGAATGGCTTTAAAATGGAAGAGACTAGGTTTAAATTAGGTATTAGGAAGAAATAATTTACTGTGAGGGTGGTGGAATAAGGTTGCCCAGAGAAGCTGTGGATGCCCCATCCCTGGAAATGTTCAAGGCCAGGTTGATGGGGGTGCTCTGAGCAACCTGATCTAGCAGAAGGTGTCCTTGCCCATGGCAAGGAGGTTGGAACAAGATGATCTTTAAGGTGCCACCCAAATAATTCTACAGTTCTGTGTCTGTCAGCTCCTAGTTTAATTATAAACAGGATTATTTTTTGATTTGTCTCACAAGTCCTTAATTATAAAATGCTCTTTTAAAAATCTCTGCTATAATACCTGTATTTCATAAGAAATCAAAATAATTTTTTGTGTGACATTTCTTGCATAGTCATTGTTTCATCTCTGTTCAGTGAGCTGTATAAGGAGCAATCATCATTGCTAAGCTGAATTGGAAGAATGCTGTTCTGTACCCTACCACTGTCTTAAAGTCCATCATATACATTTGGAGTTGGCATAGAAAAATCTTAATATCATATTGGAGGGGGGAGAACATGTGCGCACACCTCCTTTTGATAATGTTCTAACAAAATGCTTATAAAGTATTTCTTTTAAAAGTAAGGCTTTTATTGCTTTTTTAAAATGTGTTAAAAAAAGGAAATAAATATTTTAATTAGCATCAGTATGAGAGTAACCTATTACGGAGCATCATTTCCATTCAGTAGCATGGAACTGTTGTGTTGAGTTCCTCACCTCCTATTCACCTAGTTACCATGGCTGGCAGTCATCTGCTTTACTTGTAAGAATCCCAACCACAAACTGGCAGGATATCAACTTGTTTTCCTTTTTATCTGTCTAACCTTGGCTTTACCAAAATCGTTTATTTTTGTCCAGACATTACTCTTAAGGTCCTGATGGCATAAAGGCACTTACTTAATCAATGTGAGTGCATGAATAGAATTGGGATGCTCATTTGATAAATTATGTTGCTGTCATATTACTTGTATGATAAACGCAGATTGTTTTTGAGGAATTTTTTACTTGTCACAGCAACCTTTCCTGCAAAGTTGGTCTACGGAAGGGACATGAATAAGTCCGTGGAATAAGTAAATGATGGTCAACTAGGCATTTGATTTCTTTTTTGCCACCTTACAAACAGATCAATGTTTCACAGAATCACGGAATATTTGAGATTGAAAAGAACCTCCAGTGGTCATTTGGTCCACCTTCCACCCTACTCAGGTTGGGTCACAAAGACCAAGTTGTCCAGGACCATGTCCAGACAGCTTTTGAGTATCTCCAAGGATGTAGACCCCACAACCTTCCTGGGCAGCCTGTAGTTGGTCATCCTCACAGTGAAAAAGTGTTTCCTCGTGTTTAGAGATTGTGTTTTAGTTGTTGCCTATTGACTGACTCTTGTCCTGTCACTGGACACTCCTAAAAGGCCTTGGCTCCGTTTTCTTTGAACCTTCCTTTCAGATATTTATGCACATTGATGAGACCTCCCTGAGTCTTCTCTTGTCTAAACAGTACGAGCTCTATGAGACTTTCATCTGGAGAAATGTTCCAGGCCCTTCATCATTTTAATGGATCTTCTTTGGACTCTCTCTCCTGTATGGCCGTATCTCTCTCATACTAGGGACCCCAGAGCTGGACAGAGCACTCCAGGAGTGGCTGAGCAGAGGGGCAGGATCACTAGCTTGACTTGCTGGCAGCACTCCTAATGCCAGCCAGGGTGCCATTAGCCTTCTTTGCTGGATGGGCACACTACTGGATCATGTTCAACTTGGTGACCACCAGGTTCTTTCCTTCAAGTTGCTTTCCTGCTATGTGGCCCACAGCATGGGGTTGTTCCTTCCCAGGTGCAGGATTTTACACTTCCCTTTGCTGAACTTCATCAAGTTCTGACGGCTGATATTGCTCATAAAGACAAAGAGCATTCAGTACCACAGCCTTTCCCATACCCCATGTCCCCAGGGCCCTTCCCCATTCAGCAGCAGGCCCATGCTTTTCCTAGACTTTCTTTTGTTATCTGTGTACCTACAGAAGTCCTTCATGTTACCTATGATGTCCCTTCTGAGATTCTACTCCAGGTGGGCAAATACAGTTTTTAAATAAAATAAAAGTATCTTTCCCTCCCGGGATGGTGTGTGCCGGCGACTGAGGAGGTCTCCGGGGCAACCGGGCTGGCACTCCGGAGCTCTTCTCTCCGGGAGGTGTCTCTCCCCGGGCTAGCTCAGCGGGGAGGCTTGTCCTCAGGGGCTGTCTGCCTGCAAGCTTGTATCGTCGGTGCGGAGAACAAAGGAGCGAGAGAGCCGTCTCACTGTGGAACCAGGTTTATTGGGGAGGTCCGGACCGGGAAGGGTGCGGGTAAGGACGGTCGAGGGGAGCCACAAGAGCGACCCCGGGACACGCGGTTTTAAGGGGAACAGACAACCAATGGGAACACAGCAAGGGGGCGGCAACAGAACATAAGTAACGAATCATTACAACTCAAGGGTGGAACCAAAGACTACAGACAAGGTTGCAACCAATTATAACAGAGAATATAGAGTTTTCTGGAACTGGGGGAGGAGAGGGGAGGGTCGCCACGCCCAGTACCACCCCCCGGCCCTGACGGGCAGGGAAAGTGCCAGAAGAAGGGGCAGGGCAGAGGTGATTGTCACCCGTGGGACCAACCCCAGAGGTGTGTTCACACCCTGGACTCCTGCCCCCCGAGGCTGTCAGTATCTGGGTCGGCCCGGGAAGGGACGGGATTTCGGGGGCGTACCCCAACAGGCAAATAGTGGTAGAAATCTTTGTATTGAAAAGACTTTCATGAGAAGTTCTGTTCGACATCTGCGATTATTATGCACGATTGGGTTCTTAAAATGTCATAAGTGCAACACTGATTCTTAAAATAAAAGTTGTTTTTCACATTTATGCAACATTATGATTCTCATAAACATTGATCTGGATACTTATAAATTTTGATATGATTCTTGTAAGCATCTTCCTTTTAGTGTGATGACTGTTGGTTTTATACTTTGATCATGTGTGTTGCCTTTCTGTGAACTCTGGTTTTAGCAACACTAATTTGGAGTTCCAATGATCAAATGCATACAAGGAATTCCAGATGAGATCACACCATTTGTTGTGTAAATATGTAATAAGATATGATTACCTCATATATTATCTCTTATGCAACTTAAAGCCTCAGTTTGGGTGGTGGGTTGTTAACTGAAGCTGCTAATTAAGCAGAAGTAGTCACTGAGAGAGAAACTTGTCTCTTGAGGTGTCTTTTGGTGTTAAAGAATGCATTTAGAATGCTCAAGTCTCTGGCTTGAAATGCTTTGCTTCAGTAGCTGTGGCATTGCATGGCTTGACATTTAAATACAGTGTAAACTTTTCGCCCACAGACCTCTATGTATTTTCCTCAGAAGTTTGTGTAGTCTGGCATGGAGCACTGTGTTACATTACCTCATCACTTGCAAATCTGCTTCTTCACTGTTTTCTTACTGTGTCATAACCTGGTGGATTTTTATAGGGTGCCTAATGTAGAATTGTGAATACTTGTAATTTTTTACCAAATAAACATCCACTCTGCTGTTGACAATGTTGGTAGTGTTGTCCTTTTACCCATTTTTCTGTGACTTTTGAAGAAATCCAAATACCTCATGGTGAAATAACACTGCTGCTATCTTGGGAAAATGTAAAAATATTGTCTTTAGTTTGCCAGCATATTTGCCTACAAAAGGAAACTATCTCCTTGTTACTTTGTTTTGATTTGCTGCAATCTTTCAATCTGTCCTCTATAGTCTTTTTTAACTTTATTAGGCAATATCTTCCTAAACTGATTCTAAAGAATGGCTTTACTTTCAGCAGGACTTCTTTAAATGTCTGCAGAGCAGTGTTTTTGTCACCACTCTTCCTTAACAGTGACATTTCTAAAGGAGATGGTTTGTGCTGAAATATTACTGTCTCTAGGTTGATGACTGCCTTGTGTTCATTAGAATCACTGCTACCAGTATTCCTGGAGTGTGTGAACTGGGAATCTTTTGCTTGTCTTCACCTTGTGTGTTGCTACTTGAACCTTTTGGTACAGAAAACTGGTTCTGGGTTTTGAGAGACTGGCCCTTTGCAGCGTTGTCCATTTTGTATTATAAGTAAGTTTTAACTTAAAAAACGTGTCTGACCTGATGGACTTGGAGTGCAAATTTTTTGGGAGTAAATAAGCTTACTGTGCTGCATCCTTAGGAATAGTTCTGCACTGTGGCTTTACTTGTAGATGGTGCAGTCCATGATAATGCTTCAGTACTAATTGAATAAGGCAATGTTAATGTTTTAATGTTAAAGAAATATAAATCTCATGGATCACAGCTTCTGTTGTGTGTGAGCCAGTATGGTACTTGAGCTTGGATCTGACAGAGTAGTCTTGAATTCCATATGGAAGTCTCTCTTCCCCACCCCACCCCCCCAAACCCTGCTGCCTTGCCTTTAGCTGAATAAAATAAACAGCAAACCAGGCTGTTCTGTGCAGGTCTTTTCATGTTATTGTTAAGCTGACTCCTCCAAAGTCAGTGTTTCAAGGGAAATGTACAGTGCAAAGTGGCAGAAAGTTGTGATGTAGTACCAGTAATTTGGGTACAGCTCATTTCTGCCAGTCAGAACAATGAATTTAAGTACATAGAATCAGTAGCTGTAGGATGTTTTCCTCTCTTTGTCCTGGATGAACTGTGCTGTAGCTGCTGATATAAGGCACTTTTCACATAACCATGAACCAGCAGTGCTTACATTTATAAAAAACTTTGGGATAGGAAGTGATTATTGTTCTATAGAATCATGAAACATTAATATAGCAATCTTCCTGAAATCTTTTTGAGCTATTTCTGTAACTTTGGGTCTGGAACACAGGAATAGGGAGGAAAGAAGAAAGTAAATATTTAACAGTTCTTCTAATGTAAGCATAGTTATAAGCAGAATAGCAGTTTGAAGTTCATCTCTAGGAGTTTTCTTTGAGCAGTTATTTTAATGCCTCAAATTAATATTTTAAAGTTTGAAAATCCTATTTTTAAAGGTGTTAAATTTTGAATGCCTTTTAATGCTGTATGTATCTGATTAATTGATGAACATCTTATGGTCAGTGAACCTTTTTTGTGTTTTCAAATGCCCATCTAGGATCACTACGCTTTGACAAGATTACTTTTTCACATCTTAATGAGTCTACTTGTCTAAAATATATTTTTTTATATTTAATGCTTTTGTTAAGCAGTATTTTTTCAAAAGAAAAACAACTCTTGCAGTCACAACAAAGACTTTATGTAATTATTTTGATATTTACATTCATTATTGGCCCTTAAAAGGATCATTGATATCATCTCAGGACTAGCTGAACTTTTATACCCCCTTTTAAAATTAATTTGAAACACTAAATACCTTGAAAATGTTGTATCTGAATTGCCTTGAAGTTGAGTGGTGAAAGATTTTGGAGCCAAGTCATAGTAGTGACAGGAAAAATATTACCATGAGAAGTAGTGTTGAGATTCAAATCTTAAAAGTGCCTCAAAGAAGTATTCCATAAACATGTTGAAAACGTAATTGATTTCCTTTGGCAAGAAAAAGGAAAAATTGTAATGAACAAAAGCACTAGGCCTAATTGTTTAAATAATAATGTTTCTATATTTCCCCATGATACACTTTAAATACTAAGTACACCTTCTTTCAAAATATACAATGGAAGTATCTTAGGACTAAAATTGTTAAAATTTTAACTAGCTATGCTAGATTGCAATCTTCCTTTAACACTCTTATGGATAAACGCATGTAATGTTAGAGAATCAGTGTAGTAAATGTTTTGGTTGGTAAAAAAAAAAATTATCTCTTTGCAGATAAACTGTCTAAAGATTTTGAAAAGAGCAATTTCTAATTTCTAGCTGTCATGCTATGTTCTTGGTGTTACCTATTTACACAGTTGCAGATTTAACATACAGCATTTATTTAGATGTTTCTTTTTGTTCACAAGCCAGAATCTGGGAAACTGTCTCCCACTGCTAACTGCAGGGATTTATCGCTTTGTGAAGCTCTTCATAGGAGAGAAATTATGTGCTTAAATGTTCAGGTGTTCCACTTGAAGGAATATCAATCTGTTCAATTAAAAATCAGAGTTCTCAAAATTGTTTTCACAATAAGCTTACCACAACCTTGTTAATACAAACAGAATTATGTTCTCAAAGGTGACAGTGTACTTATATTTGAAATGTTACTTTGATTCACTACAAAATAGAAACTGCAACAGTGCCCAAGGTCAGAAAAAATGGATATAAGCATTTGTTTTCTCAATAAATGCAAACTTTTGCCTTAGTAGATGAAAAATTTCAGAATCTTTTCCAAGTCTATCTGTACTGCTTGACTAAGATGGGTTTTAGCAGTTTTCTCAGAAATGTCTTAGCGCCTTAGAAAGATGTCTGATGGGAGGCCATAGAGGGTGGACATTTGGATTTGTGAGCCCCAATTACCAGATAGGATGTCAAAGATGAGATTTGTGTGATCCTAGTCAGTGGAAGTCCTAACAGTTAATTATTTGAGATCTCTCAAAAGTCTGTTAACTCCTGGCAGAGGATCTGATAAAAGGTATCACATTCTTCATAGCAAAAAAAATTGTCCAGAGCAAGAGGCCCTCAATTATTTCTGAGGAATACTGTCAATTTAAACCGAAGAATTGACCAGCACTTGTCTTATCTTGTCTTATGTAATACAAATGTTCCTATGAAACAGAGAAATATTTTAGATTTTTATGCAGTCTCCCTTAGAATTGTAATTTTGAGACTGTATAGAGGACCAAGAGTTTGTTTGTATATCCTAGAAAAATGAAAGAGAATAGGAAACAGTTTTGTGGTTTGGTCTGTTAAAACTACAGCACATTTTGTCTTCTAATCTCTGTTTGAGCCCATAGCTTCACAGCCAAAGAAAAGCAGTAATTGGGCTGTATTTGCCAGTATGTCAATGAAAAGTGCTGAAAAAGCACTAGAATCGGCAAATCAGCCACTGTCTTAGTAGACTTGCACTGGGACAACTTGAATTTTAAATGAGTCTGTTAATACAAGAATGAGAATCCAGGTCACTTATGTATAATGGATTTACCATACCAGCAGAAATAAAGGTATTTAAAGCTTACTTTTTATAGTTAAATGGATAATTAAAATATTACTGCTTTGAGGAATGTTAACAAACACAGTGATTGCTTGTCCTGCTTCTTCACTCTTGATGAGTACCTGGCACCAATACAAAACAGAGGGAGAGGATAAGTAAAAAGAGCTGTTTTGTTTTTACTTCTTAGGCCTTCCTCCAGTTTCACTTAACTTGCAATTACACAAATGACAGTATTTGAACACTACAGTTAAGCATTTAACAATTAGCTGTATGTGTACAAGAAGAGTAGGGTTTGCATGTCATATAATTTTGGTGAAACATCCATACAATTTTCATGCTAACATATTAAATCATTAATCCTTCCTTAAATATTTCCCTGTCTTTCTGTGTTTAAATTAAATCCCCAGGAAAGATGGTAAGAGCTTTATAGATTTACCTACTTAATCATCTTGCCTCCGAAGCATCTTCAGCTGTTTCCTGGATATGCTGCAAAGGCCTCAGTATTTCTCTTCTGGTAGGCCAGGATGTCAGCAAGGTACACACTCTGAAATGCATCTTTTTGTGGAAACAGCTGGAATGCAGTTTCTATAGAAATGAGCTTTGCTAGCATTTGTGAGAAGCATTTAGATAAATAACTGTGTTTTGGCAATGACAGGTGAGCTTTCCAGGTTAAAACGAACACTTTCAGCATTGTGTTTCTTCAGAAAATAGCATGATTTATGCCTGGCATTGAGTTTGAAACAGTGTTTGGGTTTTGGGTGGTAAAATTTGGCATTGTTTAAGTTTTCATATGAACTCTGCACATAGCCTGTTTTAAAGAATACTGCAGGTATCCTAATTACAAAATTCCATATTTTGGAGTTCATCATGTTCACCTGAGAGACAGTGACTTTCACTTTTGATGAAAACTGTAGGGTAATAAAGAAGCGCTTCATGTAAATTTGTTGCTTATGTATCCTGGACGTTGAACAGACTAACTGAACTATAAAGTTTGAAAACATAAATCTCTGTGTGAAGGACTGATAAAATCCAGCACCTCTTTGTTGTTCTAAAACTGTTACTACAATTTGCATGTGACTGAAATTGATCTCAGCATTTTATACCTAACTAGCTCCATGTCACAGAGAAAATAGGCTGTTTTTCATGGGAACTGGGAATTGGTCATCATGTATTTTGTGCTTTTGGATTTCTATTCCTTGTTTGAGTAAAAACTTTTTCTGGATATTTTAAGATGTTATGTAAATTACCTATCCTAGAGGGAGTTTTGTCTCAAAAGTATTCATGTCTCTTTTTCATTGTTCCATCACAATACTTCTAATGGGATGTGGAACAGCTGATAGTATATGATTAGAAAGAAGCCTTTTGAGGAGTCATCTTATGTTGTTTATTTTGCAGGAGTTTGTCTGGTGCCTTGAAGAATGACCAGTTGACTTTTTCTTGCTTTCGGAATTAGTGATGTATAAGTGAATGGAAACCATTAGCTTATTTCAGATAGAAAATTTTGGTTACTGCAGACCTAGATTTGAATCAAAGCGCATCAAGATGAAAGGCTTTATAGCCCCCACTACTAGTCCCTTGAGCCTTCTGAGGCTGTTCTTGTCCTTTTTAAGTCAGTGCATGTCCTGTAATGGGAAAAAGAATTATTTACAGTTGTTTCTCCCTGGCGTAATCAGTTATCTTTGGGTTGGTTTTACGTCTTCTCTCTAAATTTATTTTTTAGCAGTGTAGAAGGAATTGAATTTGATTTTTGCAGTTTTTTCCCCTCTGTAGTAGCAAGAGTTAACAGAATAAGAAAGAGAGATTATAAGACGCAGTATAGGCATTGCATTTGCTGTCATTTGTGGTTTAAGAAAGGGGGATGGTATTTAGCTCTTGAAAGGGCTTTAATGAATATTGTTTGGTGTTTTTAATGGTCAGAGGCAGCAACAGAAACAGTCTCGGAGCTTTTAGGGTGATTAGCATTTTTCCTGATAGAGGTGATTGTTTCACCTCCTCTTTTATCTCGGTGTTTTTCACCGGCTGTTGCCTTTTGTTTATATTCAGATGACATACTGTTAAAGAAACCTTTTTTGTGTGATTGCAATGCTTTCTCCCCTCCTTCTGTAGAAAATCTGCCTGCTACAGACAGGCAGAGCATGTGTTTCTCTTGTCTTGGTTGGGTGCACATATCTTCTTTTATGTGTGCTGCTTCTTACCCTGTTGCCTAGACAATCGCTGGCTTTCAACTAAGAATGTCTGGTTCTCGTAAAGACTTTGACGTGAAGCAGATTTTAAAAATCAGATGGAGGTGGTTTGGTCATCAGGCATCAGCCCCTAACTCTGCAATTGAAAACCATCAGGAAGACTTCTGGAATAGAGGACAAAATGTAAGAACTGGTGGCACAAAGTTTTTAGATTCAGGTAACTTACCTTTAACGTCAGTTGGTTACAGAAGGTCCAGCCAACAGGATTTCCAGAATTCGCCTCTTTGGCCAATGACATCCACCTCAGAAATCCCTACATTTGAATTCTCATCAGAAGACTGTGGAGGTGCACATTGGCTTGACAGGCAAGAAACAGATGACAGAGCAAGTGAAGAAGAAAATGAATCGGACAGCTGTTCATGCAGGTTAATTATTACTTTCCTATTGTGTTTTCATTTAATGTTTATAGTAGCATGCATATATAGGCTAGCCTTTTTTCTGAACTAAAATGCTTCAGAAACCTAGCAGCTATTGTGCGTCAGAAACAGAATATTAATTATAATCAGGTTCTGTGCGTTTAGTAGGACCTTTTGAAAAGGCAGTCAGTGGGGATAAACAAAGCATAAACATGGATGCACTTGTGTTTTAAACAGTGTATAAGTGTATGCTGCTATGAACAAGGTACTGTCAATTACTGTAATGTTACAGGATGCTTTCTACATTATTTTGAATGATACTGATTGTTTAGTTATGCCAGTTAGAACAAAATTATGAAAATGTAAGCTTCTTCTGATTCTGACCTGATGTTTACATATGTGTCTGTAGAAGACAAAGAATGAACTGTGAAAAATACTTACACTATAAATCAAAGAAAAAAATTACATCTATTGAAAGTCAATCAATTTGTGCTTTAAAGTGATTGCAATTACTCATGTGGGTGTCTTAAACTGTGCATCTGGAATAAAAAGAAAAAGTAGTTTTATTGGAACCATAAAGATGTGTATCTGGAATAAAAAGAAAAAGTAGTTTTATTGGAACCGTAAAGATGTTTTGGTGTTCTTTTCTTATACATCGTTACTGAAGATGAAACTGTAAAATTTGTTCTTAGATGAAAGTTGTTTACAAGTTGTTGTAAATTAGGCAAGTTAATAACCTTTCTTGTGAAATACCAGTTTAATTCTTTTGTTTCATTTAATGCCTATGTCAGTCATTCGTCACTAAAAGTATTTTTCCTGTTTTGTAGCTCACATAGTGCGTAACAGCTTATCACTTCAAGAAAATTTTGATTATGTTTGCTTTCTTGCTTTCAAGGTAGCTTTGCACTGATGTGACATTTCAGAAAGTGTGGCTATTTAAAAGGGTACGCTGTTTAATAAAGGCTGTTCAGTACAAATCAATCTACTTATAGCAGTTTAGTGGTTTTCGTTCCTTAGGAGAAGAATCAATTTAGTGGAAAGGCAAAGTAGTCCATAATATAAATTCTAACAATTTATTGTTTATATGACCTTTAAAGAGTCAAGGAAAGGAAGGAGAGCAAAATTGCTTAGGAGTGAATACAGTGTATTTGCTTTTATCACTGAATGTCAAAATACTAGAATTACTGGGAAAGGGAATCCTACGTACTGCTGCATCCTAACAAGTCACACAGTGCTTCAACTATGTAGTTGTAAGTAGCTCTGATACACCTTTTAAATGGCATTCAGATGTGAATTTTTAAATAACTATGTCACTGGATGTGATACAGGTATAGCATCACCTTCCATTTCAGCAATATATTCTTGTGATGGTAAACTTTATGTACAGCATTATGCTAGTTAGGATATTCTCATCATAGCAAGGCAATCACTGTAGGAAAAAACCAGGGAATTTTAAGAGATAAATGTGTGGATTGAAATTACTACAAATTTGTTCTTAATTGTAAGAGAATAGTGTACATATGGCAAAACTAATTTGTTACTTTGTAGAGCTGGAGAACTGCAGCTATTTATTTAAGAGGTTTTGAGAAGTGTTTTTTGTTGTTGCAGACAGTTATATGCCGCAGAAAATGCACGTAGGATTTGAGCTAAGTAAATTGGAAGTATCTGTGCTTAATCATCTATAGCATCTAGAGATTTTTTGTATTTCTATTACTGTCTTCTAATTCATGCTAATGTTTACTTACATGCTTTAAAATAAATAATTTAGATAAATTTTGAGTTCAGTGTCAGTACAATTTAACACATCACGAATGCTAATGTAGGAACTTGATTTGTATTTTTATCTGTATGTCTGTCTTTTGGGGAGACTGTACTTAAACCATGTTTTGGTTACTTCCTTTGTTAAGAATGTGTAAGCTCTTGGACAGACCACATAATTCTGCCTAACACCTGGAGTTTTTTCTGATATTAAGAACTTAATTAAATGTTTTTTCTTGATAGTCTAAAATATGTGTTGACTTGAGGAGGAAAAATCCCAAACTAACACTTTCGTTTATGTAGTTTTCAAAGGACTTTTTTCCCCATATGAAAACCCTGTTATGTCCTTTACAAACAAATTGTGTGTATGGAAAAGTCCTTTAAAAAAACATTTTGTAGAAGCTACAGAGTTACCTTACTTCTGTGCTCCTCTGTAACTTTCTGCCAATTACAAGCCCGAGAAACATGAGCTAACAGAAGCTGCTCTGCTGCTTTGTTTGTATCAATCCTTTCTCTTTGCTATGTCGTATAGCACAGGTAGAAAAGCATTTAGATCAGGTCTTTGTCATTATGAAGTCATTTAGATCCTTATGTGATTCATTTAGAGGAGAGCTGTCGTTGAATTAATTTGGTACTAGTGTAGAGCTCAGTTCCAAGTTTAGTACTAGATCTTTGACCGAGGTTGTGTGTGAGATACAGACAGACCATTCAGAGTCAGAAATCAGAGCTAGTCAGCTATAATACTGTTCACATCATGCTCCTGTGTATCGTTTGTAACCAGCATTAGCTCGCATGGTTGTTCACTGGGACAGTGAGCTTTGAGTTCTGCAGATTATCATTCTTAGATTTCCTCTATTGCCGCTGTTTGTTAACTCTTCTACATCCCTGGGACAGTGATCATCCTTTTGGATTTGTACACTTGTAAGAATTCTCCAACAGCTGAGCAGACTCTTGTATAGAAAAGTGTAAGCCTTTTAGCATTACATTTGTTTTTCTTACCTTTTTTTTGTGGTGCCTTAGCAGCAATCTAGAGACCTTGAAGGCATGGTGGAGAAAAAGCTAAAAATACCTAGAGCATACCTAGAGTGCAGAATGTTGTATCTGCACATTTCACCCAGGCATGCATTAAAATACTGGAATTACTTTACTATAGATTGAAGCGTGGAAGTGTATTAAAATATAATATAACATGTATATTTACATTTGAACATTAAATATAAGCAGGATTTCAGAATTCATCAGCTGTATGCTGATCTTGAACAGTTTAGTAAGATGTCTGTAATTATTTAAAGACAAGGTGTGAATGTACCAGGCAGTAGCAACTCTGCAGTACTGCTCTATATGATCAGTCTTGGAGTTAGTATGTTGTAACTTCCAGTCTAAGTCTGCCTCCCCACCCTGTGTTTTCAAGGTACAGAAACCTTTGATACATCTTTTCTTTCACCACAGACTTACTGACCATTGAGGGTGTAAGTTCTTTAGGACCCCCAGTTGTGCTGTGTATTCCTCTATATCTCTTATCACAAAATAATGGAAGCTGTCAAATAAGGGCAATTAAGAGGTTCCCTAGTTATACCACGATGCTAGTATGACTCTTGAAATTAACTGAAAAAGAGGAAATTTTTGCTACAGGTATGCACGAACTGGATTAAAACAAGAAACTTCGTTATTGAAAGACACTTGTTTTAAAGGGAGTTTGCTTTCTTCCACGCTACTGCAAAAATTCCTTCCATACCCTCTGTGCCTTTTACATTTTCACTTGGGTTACAATAGAGTCACAGAATGGGTCAGGTTGGAAGGGACCACAGTGGGTCATCTGCTCCAACCTCTGCTTAAGCAGGGTCATCCTAGAGCACATTGCACAGGGTTGTGTCCAGATGGTTCTTCAATTTCTCCACTGAGGGAGACTCCACAGCCTCAATGGACAATCTGTTCCAGTGCTCATTCACACAGTAAAGAAATTCTTCCTCATATTCAATTTCTGCCCATTGCCTCTTGTCCTATTGCTTGGTACCTCTGAGCAGAGCCTGGATCCATGCTCTTGACACCTTCTCTTTAGAAATTCCGTTCTCTGCAGCTGAGGTTCTTGTCTTAGTAACTTCGAAGAATGAAGTATTTTGCTCCTTTTGAACTATAATATAAAATCTTGGAAGCTGGCAGAAAAACTGGCATATTATTATTTAATAAGTTGTGTACTGGTGTCTCTATGTAATAAGATGTCAACTAGCTTGAAGAAAGCAGTGTAAAACACCGAAGTGTTGAAAAATTATTTTTAACACTTTTGTGTTCTTATTGTGTGAAAACAGTAGTGGCAGTGGCAGT
Source organism: Origma solitaria (assembly GCA_013397895.1). Lineage (NCBI taxonomy): Eukaryota > Metazoa > Chordata > Aves > Passeriformes > Acanthizidae > Origma > Origma solitaria. The sequence continues at coordinate 984,125 of VZRL01006732.1, forward strand.
GCAGGAAGCCATCCCAATGCAGTGAGAAACTTATAAAATAAAGAGTTGTTTAAAAATGCTAAACATGTATCTTAATACGTATTCTGATTTGTCAAAGGGGAGATATACTTTGTTTTTTCTAATGTGTATGACCTAAACAATTGACTGCTGTAGACTATGGATGATTTGAATGTGCAACAGATCTATTTGTATTATTACAAAAAAATACCTCGAGATTATGGGGTTGTTGTGCAATATAGGAAACACAGTGGCCTATCTCAATGTAGACAAATAGCTTACCTTGCCCTTATGGCTGCTTTTTTATCCTTAGGAAGTCCAGCTACTAGTGGCAGAATAAATGCTTTCACTGGTTTTGAACAGCAGTGAAACTTAAAACCTATGCACTTCATTATGATGGCAGAGTTCTGCTTACATCAGTAAAACATTGTTTTTTAATTTCATTAACATTATTCTTGCCTTATAAAAATTTAAACAGGAGCATGTAATTTATTGTCAGATTTACTATGCATTATTTTTCTTCCTTAAATAGTCTTCTCTAAACAGTCACACCCATTTTCCTGCACATAATTAATAATTTCCATCACTTATCTCTAAGCCTCTTTTATTACTTTGAACCTTATTTTCAGCCTTTTTGAAGTGTGAATAAAACTAATATAATTTTTCTTCTTTGGATTATCACAGTAGTTGAATAGCAAATTTCAGTAGCATAGGCAGAGCATTTGCTTTTAGTTTGGTTTCCTAAAGGGAGCAAGTTCATGCATTGTGCTCTGCATCACCTCTGCCATTTCCCTGGCAGTTTAACACCCCTGGGCCCTTTAATGTGAAGGTAGGCAGAATTCTCAAACATCGCTTCTTGCAAGTGGCAGCTCTTAATGGAGGGAAACGCTGCTTATTCCATCCCTGAGATAGGGCAGAATCCCTCTGCTGCCAAGCTGGCTGCACATGCAGCACAGTGTCCCATTAGTCACAGTGTTTGCTGTCTCTTGCCTACTGAGGCAATGCCTTAAGGAATTGCGGGGATAGGAGAAATGGACTTGGGGCGATAGATGGAATAGGAAAAGGAGACAGAGCATAGAAATCTTTTGAAAAACAGACTTTGTTGATTCTGTGGACTAGCCAGTTGAGTACATCTAGTAGCATGAACTGGGGTATTTTCTCCATCAAGATTTTGCAGGTGTAAATCCCATTGTAATGCTCCCTGACTCCTCTGTCCAGTCAAGGCTCTAGTAACCAGCTGCACTCCAACATGCTGTTTCCGTTAAAAGAAATGTGACTTTAATGCAAGGAAACAAGTTGTCACTTGCTGCAAAAGGTTAGAATAAACAAGGGGTTATTTATATATCAGGTCAGAATCTGTACTACATACATTTGATCTAACCTTATCACTCTTATCTTGCAGTAAAATTACATTTTTGAAGATTTATAGGATTTCATTTAACCTTTGGGAAAAGTTGACCTTTTTTAGAAGTACACATGATGGTAAATTATGTCAACTGATTATGGCAAAAGAATAGTTTCAAATATGAGTGAATTTATGTGTAATTTTCAGAGATAATTTTGTCAGAATTTTACAAAACTCTTCAGGAAAAAAAAAATTCACATTTCTGTTCCTCTACCTTCATTCCAAAATTAATGGTTTAAAATGTGTATTTGATTGTTTTCTTAGTAAAAATGAAATCTTTATTGCTTTATTTTTATTTCTGAGACAAACATGAAGACATCTAACTTAAAATATGTCTTCCCAAAAGTAATTTAAAGTGCATAAAATAAAATGGTTGAAAAAAGTTTTCCAACCTTTGTTATAGCCAAGGTTAATACTTACTGAAATCATAACTTGTTAACTGATGTATGTGATCATTATAAAATAGCCGTTTCAACTCCTTTAAAATTAGTATCAGTGCTTTCAAATAATTAAAGTGCAAATCCTGTTAATAGGAAAAACACTGATGCCTCTTTTTGAGAGAGAGAGAGAGAGTTAAAGTGGGAGAAAAGAAGGCTTGTATATATTACTGTTTGTTTTCTTTTTATATTGAAAACTGTGTGGTTTTGTTTAAGCTACAACAAAGCTGAAACAACAGGAGAAGGAAAGGTGTGAATTCAACTCTCCAGTAATCATCCTCGTATTTGCTTTTACTTTTTGAACTTGCTTATCACCACCTTACTACCCCAGTTAATTGCTTCATTGCTTTGCCATGACCTGTTGTATTAGGCTGAGCTCTTTATTCCAAGCATTCTACTTTAACAAGTAAAATCCTTAAAAATTGGATGGGTTTGTAGCATGGATTATATATTTTGATTTCAAAAGATATAGTCTCCTATGTTCCTCATTAGACAAAGAAGTTGAAGAAAGCTAGCATCTTTAGTAGGTTAATGTTTGTCGCCAGGGTAGTAAAATCTGTAGCATGCAAAAAACATTGTCCTTAGAGTAATTTGTATAGAATCATAGAATCATTAAGGTTGGGAAAGGCCTCTAGGATCACAGAGTCCAACCAACACTGCTGTGTTCACTACTAAACCATGTCCCCAACCACCACATCTCAACCTTTTTTGAACTCTTCCAGGGACAGTGATTCTACCACTTCCCTGGGCAGCCTGTTTCAATGCTGGATCACTCTTTCAATGAAAAAAAATGTCCCAATACCCAATCTAACCTCCCCTTGTGCAACTTGAAGCCATTTGCTCTTGTCCTATCGCTTGTTATCTGGGAGAAGACACCAACTCCTACCTGGCTACAACCTCCTTTCAGGTAGCTGTAGTATCCCCTGAGCCTCCTTTTCTCCAGGCTGAACAGCCCCAGCTCCCTCAGTTGCTCCTCACAGGATTTGTGCTCCAGACCCTTCATCAGCTCTGTTGCCCTTCTGTGGACACACTCCAGTGCCTCAATGTCTTTCTTGTAATGAGGTGCCTGGAACTGGGCACAGGGTTCAAGGTGTGTCCTCACTAGTGTTGAGTACAGGGGGACAATGCAAGTTGCTGATATTGCCACACTGTTGCTGATATAAGCCAGGATGCCACTGGCCTTCTTGGCCACCTGGGCATACACTGGGTCATGTTCAACCAACCAGCACCCCTTTCCTGAAATTGTACCATAATTAATATAAATTGGTCAGTGCTAGATAGGATCTTTTTGACAGCTGACTAACATTCTAAGATACTCATAATAATATTTCCACTGAATATGTTAAAAATAGTATTTTAAATCTGAAACTTAATATGCAGAAAGGGTTTTTTGGTACGCAAAACTTGTGCTGACATTCTCAGTCTTTAATGTAATTTTCTTAGTAGTATGTGTGGGGTGTGCAGTAGTAGCAATACCTCTAGTCTACAGAAAGGGGAATTCATTCTCAAAGATAAATTTGTATCAAGAGCCAAATCCAAAAGGAAGAGAGCTGCCTTGATAGAGCTGCAGGACCTTGCAGTTGGGTGTTTGCTCTGAGCATGGGATTCGCAGGCCAGGATTACATACCCAGGTTTCTTCTTTCTAGGTGGGACGTAGGCCAAGAATTTTGGAAGGCATTTCAGTACTACTGCTGGGAGAGAGAAAAGCAAGTCCTTCCCTTACTGTGTTCTTTACTTGCTTGTGTATCCCCCCAGGCTGTCATGGCTCTGGCAAATGCAACTGGAAAAAGATTTGTAGAACAGTGTGTGGAAGGAGGGGCATTTAAATTTTTCATATCCAATCACTGGGTAACAGGCACAAAAAGTTTTTGATGCTTTATCTTCCTTTTTTTTTTCTTTGCAAATACTGGAACTATTGGACAGTCTCTTTCATATTCTCTTTATGGACCACTGAACCTTAGTCTTTATTTCCTTCACCTGTTCCTTAATTGTGGAAAATGGTTTGTAATTTACTAGCTAGAGGACAGGTATGGGATTGAGTGTCTTTAGATGAGGAGGAGAACTAGGCTTGACTGTTGTGTGCTGAATAAGTGCTTTATTGTGGGTACTGGAAAACAGACACCACTGCAATTATTTTTCCTTACTGAACGATAGTGATGACTGAATTCTGTGTGAAATGTACACATGTGCAGTTTTGAGGCAATAGCTCTAGTGAGGTTGTGATCCTGCAAGTGCTGGCTTGGGAAATTTCTGCCTTTGTTGCTTCTTCCATTCTATCTGCAAAACACTTTTTAAGGCTGTAATGTAAATAAAATCCTTATAGCATGTAATTTTAAAAAATTATTATTAATGGAGCTACTTTGAGGAATCTGAGTTAAAATATAGTTCAAATAAACAAGCCAAAAAATGTACAACATGTATTAACACAATTGAGAATGTGCTGAATTGTGATAGGGAGATACAGAACATTTCCTAAGTATTTGTGTGTTGACCAGCGACCTATTCTTTCCTCTTCTGTTTTTGTTTTGTGAGGCTGCTGGTTAAAGAGTTGCTTTCACTGAGACTTCTTTCTCATTCACATGATAATGCCACCCAGTTGGCCAATATAATGTTGTCCCTGGTTACATGGTTACATCTTTGTATGAGCCCCTGATTCAGTTTCCAAAATGGCCACAAAGAATACTTGTTCCAACATGTTAGAGGGCTGGTGGTATAGCAGACCCAGTGACTCATGGACTGGGGGAGAAGGGAAGAAGTTGATACACAAATAAACGGCTAACCACGGCTTCAGTGAGACCATATAGCATAAAGTCCCCCAAGGGAAGTCAGTAGACAGGTATCTCACTTCTGAGACATTAATAGATTTAGTTCTGAATTGAGTATCAAATTGCTTGGCCTTTTTAGCTACCTGGGTACATGCAAAAAAAACCCCAAAACCAAAACATAAAACAAAACCCAAGACCAGACCACAAAGTTCCCCTTTACAGAAGATCTTCTGTTGGAAATTTAAACTTTAGTTTTGAGGAACTGTGTCTCGGAACAAGTATCCTACACTGAGGAGTGAGATAAGCTTTCATGGTGAATTTAGCCCCAAGTATGCTGCCTCAGTTCATGACCTTTGTGGAAGCGGGGGTCTGGATGCAGCTCTTGTGAAACCATGTCCTTCCAAATGTTATGGTAGATCCAGAGTATTTTATAAGTTCCTTGCATTGTTGAAAACTAAGTATTAGCCAGTCAAAGGACTGTGAGCAGGAAAATGTACTTTCCACAGTGTACATAATTAGGATTCATCTCCTTTGTCACCTAGGCCCATGCATTCCTTTTACATTTACAATCCTCTGTTCCTGTTTTTTCCCAAGCTTCTCTGTTTGCGTTTATGGACAGGAATAATTTTTCTCCTCATCCACCCTTGCTTTTTCACTTCTGTTGACTTCTGCTGTGGTAGATCTCATATTAGACACAAGGCTTTGTGCAATAGGAGTGGTGGTGTATCCATGTGTTTCTTTGTGCTTTTTTCCACTGTATGCCCACATGCCTTTACTAGCTCCATATGTGCTGAGTTTTGTTCTAGCCACCTTAGGCTAAGTGTGAAATGTAAGTGGCCAGGAGGGGTTTGTTTCCTTATTGCCATCCTTCCATTACTATTTCAGTTTGCAGGGTCTTGGCAGATGTTCTTCCTCAACCATCTGACAGCACTGCAGATACAATTGCTGGGCCAATCTCTGTGTGCCTCTTTAGTAGAAGAGTACAACATGAAATGATTGTTCTTTTTTCACAAGGGTCTAGATCAGGTTTGGAGGGAGAAAGAAAGTATGAATATGAAGAAAAATAAAACGGCAAGGGAATATATATTAAAACAAAACATGCATATCAATTTCTAAATCACATGTGATTTTTATTTTATCCTTTGTAGATAAAATTTCACCTTATTATTGTGTGAATTAAGATTTATCTTATTGTCTTTGGCAGAACCTCCAACAGCAGTCACACCTTATCATCTTGTCAAACAATGGAGCCCTGTACCTCAGATGAATTTTTTCAGGCTCTCAACCACGCTGAACAGACTTTTAAAAAGATGGAGAATTATCTTAGACACAATCAGCTATGTGATGTGGTGTTAGTTGCTGGTGATCGTAGAATTCCAGCTCACAGGTAAGTTCATTATAATTTAAAATAACTTCATAATTGTTTACAAATGCACCTTCAAAGTGTGTCATGTGTTTTGTTAAAAAAAAAAGTCAAAACATGCTAAAAAATTTAGAATACTTTGAAGATGTATATGTTTTTTTAAAATTTGTTTGGAAACTAAAAGTTATTTGTCTGTTTTATGAGCTACCGAATAAAAAAATTAATGTTCTTTTTGTTTTCAAGTATATTTATGATATTTATATAACAAAAGTAAACCCCCAAAAGTCCCAAATACACTCCCAAAATGTTACAGGTTGTAGTAGTTTCTGTATCATAGAATGATGTAAAATCTTTTTCTTAATTTTTTCTTTGTACTAGCAATTATGTTGTTGGAGTCGCAGTTAGCAATAAGGACAGTCTTCTGTCCACGTAAAGGTTTTTTTGTTCCCGTAGTAAGAAGAGTCCTTTGATGGGAGAATGCTGAACACTGCCAGTACTAGATGTCTAAATTAGATCAAACATTACCCTCTCTGTCATCTGTGTAATTAACAGATCATTTGCATGCCACTTAAAAGTTAGGAAAATACCAAAGATTGTGAAACACAGGCATGCACAACTGAAGCACATTACAGTATTTAAGGAGCAGTATTTGTAGTTTGAATAGGAAAGTAGGTATAATTGAGCTGTGATTTCCTAGGCTGAGGTCTGCAACAGAAATAGCATCCTAAAGCATTCTTGTTTTCCATTGCTCGTTCCTACTGCCACAGTGGGACTACAATTCAATACTGTAATAGTAATAAAAAGATGGGAAGAGGTTACTGGTTTGAGGTTGGTACTTTTCTTAAAAAGCCAGATTTCTGCTTTTATTCAGATATATCCACACTGTTGTGCTGACTCCACAGAGGGAATGACAGCAAAGGGGTGGGAACTGACCTGAGGATCAGGGAGGCATTTAAACCATAACTTCCTGTTGCTCTCCGAGACTTCATTTTATGCAGTGTTCAAATTAGTTGCAAAACTGTGTTGTCCCTGTGGAAAGAATGAACCAGGTGAAAACAGGGAATGCACACACCCCTAGTGAGCACACAGTCAAGTAATTTAGGGTCAAAAACTTTGGAGAGGTGTAAACAGGAAAAAATAGTGATTATAATGGGGAAATCATGCTACTTCCTTATGTAGCCAAGGCAACCCCTTTGCAATACATGTTTGGAATATGGTTTATGTAATAGTTAAAAATGTGTAGAAAAGGTGCAGAGGACAGCTGTGAATATCTTGTAAGGACCGGAAGATTTTATTTGCAATGAAATAAACAGACAACATGCTAAAAAGTCCTTTAATGTGGTTCACATTTGTTTCTCATTTATTTGGAGAACTGACTTTGCTTCTCCAGTTTCTGCTACTGTATCTCATTCTGTAGTGCATGAGGCATATGCTACTACCTGTTATTTGCTCTGGTTTTCTCTTCTGGGGAGAAACATCTTGCTGTTGGTGTATTGTGTGTTAAATATGCATGAAAGTTAAGGCCAAAGAAGCACACTTTGTGCTTGTAGCAGGAAGTGGGAGGTTTACGATTGTCCCTTGTTCACTTTATAATGTTGGAGCAACTTACAAAGAAGCTTTGCCTTTTGCATAATAAGTTCTTTCTTTTATTGTTTTGTTTTCACAGAGAAACATAGCAATAACTACAGTCTCAGTAGATCCAAACTATCTCACTGAAAACTGAATTTTTTCAAAGTGGGAAAGATAAAGACAGAAACCAGAAATTTGGTTTAAATTTTTTAGAAATTCAATAAGAGGACTGCCTTTGTGTACTTGCAGTAGCCAATGTTATGAGAAAAAACTTTTGTAGTATTTTTTGCTGCCTCCAAGCAAGTTCTGACTTTTTTAGTATTGACTGCAGACTGGATCAGTCAGAGCATTTCAGAAAACTAGTGATTATTTTGTCTTGAGACTTAATAAGCAATGGAAGATGTATTAAATAGATATTAGCTTAATGGCTTGGCATTCTAAGAAAATAGAAAGTTCGCTTACACTGGACAGCTTCGTTTTCCTTTGTTTTTTCCTAAGAAATATAAGAGTTTTTTGTAGTATGTGGCCACATAGAGCTGGTAAGAAAGAACATTTTTCATTATGAATATTAAGCACACTCATATATAGAGAGGAGTATTCAGATTTTCTGTTTTGAACCTGGTATTTTTAATAATTCCTGTCTTTTTTTTAATTATCAGTTTCTACTTTTATTGAGTGTTCTGAGGTGCATTATGTATTTTTTTAGGGAAAAGAGACATGAGTTTGGTGTCTGCACTGGTAATAAGCACAGGTAATATATTACTGTGCAATTCTGACAGGTTTTGTATCTATTTGAAGTATTCAGGCTATGAGTCTACTACAAATAAAAGCATCACGTGTAGTCATGATTTTTCTGAATATGACATTCCCTATTGTTCCAAAAGTGTTTATCTTCTCATTCTGTGCTGAAATTACATCTAAAAACTTATTTACAAGGTCAAGAATTAAGTAGAAAAAGGGGATATTTCTCCCCTAGGAAGAAATGTGTTATATTCCCACACCTTTAGCTTGCAGTTCCATAAAGCAATTTTGCATACTTTAATTAATTTAATTAAGCTTTTTGTAGCAGGTGTTTATTCTGTGTCTACTGCAATTTCAGATATCTGTCATTTATTATGTTCCTGTTTATTACATTCCACCAACTGCTATACCCATAATAAAAGCTTGTTTTGTTTGGTAGTAACCTACTGATCAGAACATTCGTGAAATAGAAGGGAAATATGTGTAAATTCCTGCCCAGAGGGCATTTAAAACTTACTGCACATCCTTTAATCAGCAGTCTGGGCAGAACCATTGTCTGTCTTTCTGTCGACACTGAACGATGGAAATACAAAAGGTGGAAATACAAAAGGCGTGGGACTGAAGGAAAGAAGGCAAATGAAACCTTATATACTCTAGGGCTTAGGAAGCTTGTTTGAAAGAGCACAAACTCTTCAGTATCACCTTACAACTTCAGTGAATGCTGATAGTGAGTTCCGCAGGACTGTTTTCAACTGTTACACAGTCACAAACAAGGAGCTGCCTCGGAAGAGTCCCTTTTATCTTTCAGATCTTAAGCAGCTTCATTCTGTCAGGTGAGATGGGTTGGGAGATACTAAACCTGTAAATTTCCAGGTTTGGCAGCTGTCATCATTGTATGTAGTAATTGCTTTAGCGACCTAGAAAACTGTCAAATGATGCAGCTTGTGGCAGTTCCAACAAGTACGGTTTTTTAAGCCTTTTTACTGACTCTCAGTGGAAAACTCTTCAAAATAAGTTAAGCCGTCATGGTAGATATAGTTTTGGATCAATACAAACTACAGAAATTAAAAATACCAGTAGCCTTGGAGCCTCCTGTAAAAAAACAAAAATATACTGAAACACCCAGATTTTGTCAGTATTTAGACCATAGCTGTTGAGTTGATTGTTTTTCCAGAGAGATTAATTGTTCAGACATCTTATGATCTCTTAGACGAAAAATTCTGATATTCATGTGTTCCTTTTTCTCTCTGTTTTTCCTGTGCACTGTAAAAGAGCAGCTTACTTTGTATAATTCAGTAGTAAAATTCTTGTGATCTTAGGTATGCAGAATTGAATATTTAGCAGTAGCTGGTAATTAGGTAAGAAGGAGAGTAAAGGTAAATATGTTCAACATCCACAATCAAACAGTACAATGCCAACTGTACTAAGGCTTTTTTCTTGTTGTTTTGTGTTTGGGTTCTTTTGTAATCTTAAGAGACCTCTTTAATATCAGTATATACTAATTTACTAATTTTTTAGGCATTTTGGTTGGGCCAATTATGTAAAAATATTACTCTTAGGAGCAAAAGAAGACTGCAGATTCTGAATGCACAACCCATAGTTGTCTTCAGTTTCTAAACTGAGGAAAGGCAGTATTTTGTAGCACCAATAGTTCACAGTGAATTCTTGATATGGAGAAACACGTTAATTTTAATGATTAATAAATAATGCAAGGTAACTCTGTTAAATGCTAACAGAGCCAGGATGGCTCTATTTAACAGGGATATTGTGAATATCAGTGTAGCTTTTACAGTCATTTAGTCAGTTTTTATAGTCAGTGCACATATTTTTCTTTTAAAAAATCATGCATGCCACTTAGATCTTTTAGTGCCTTTTTAGCAAAAAGGTCAAATATGGATGGGGAAAGTCTTACATGGATCCTTGAGTTATATGACGGTATTATTTGCTTCATGTTCTCTAGTCTGTATGTAGGAATGGAGTTTAATTGGAAGAAAAATAAGTTACTAGCTATGAGATTAAAAGATCAATGGACAAATGAATATCAAATCACATGTGTATAGCAGTAATTGATTTTTATTGACTGGTGGGAAAAAAATAGGACAAGAAAAGGCCAGTTGGCTGAAAGTCTGCCTTTGTTTTCTTTTATGCTAGCTCAGTGTCACCTTGATGCATAGTCACTGTATATTTTAATCCCATTTCTTTCTTTGAAAGAACTTTTTTTTCTAAATTAGTTGAATTAAGGGAAGAGTGTGGATACCTGTTCTAAGGCTTTTCATTGTGAAATTATTACAAAACTGTTCTCAGTATAATTTGTGCTTTTTCAAATTACATGTATTAAACTACTTCTTGACTTCACATCCTCTGTCAGAATATGGAAGTCACTCTCTGGAAAGTACTTACCACTGTGAAGCATGTATAGCTCCTCATGGATCTGTTACAGGTTTGCAAAAATAGTAAATGGATTACATTCCTGTTAATTTCTTTTGGAGGGGAACCTCGTGTTATTATTTACCATTTCTTCAGCAGTTGTTGCTAAAATGTGTACAGTCCAGGTGTTTGCTAAATAATAGTGCAGCTGCCTAGTCCAGTTGCACTACTGGGGGAAGAAAAAAAAGAAATAAACACCCAAACTGTGATATGACTAAGTACTAGATTCTGCTTCCCATTGCAGAAGACCTATCTTTTTCAAGCTCTGTTCTGCATAGAAGTTCCAAGTCAATTCTGCCAGATATGAATATGTTAAGTTGGTTGGTTTGCCTTTTTTAATTCCAGATTGGGCCTGCAGAGTTACTTGGGTTATTCAAATCACTTTCCCTTCCACTGAGAACCCCTATTTTGTACATAGAAATCTGATCTTGTCATCTCATTCTAGCATTAAAAGTAGTTGCAGAAATTCTCCCTTGATACTTACATGAATGTACTCTCTAGTTTACTCCACTTCTATAAATCTCTGGGAGGCTGTATTTTCATTTAAATGCAGATTTCATTAAACCTGAGGTTAAAATGCCTAGAAGTGATGCCTGGGTCCTACCTTGGCAGGAAGTTCTAATTTTTCTTAGCAATTCAGCCACAGAATAAACCTCCTATTTCAATAACAGAATTTTATATTTCTTTAAAATAACAGAACTTTGTTTCTTTTGGAAAAATTTAAATCGTGCAAGGTGTTAAAATAAAATTAGTATTTTCCCCATGCACTCTTAACTCTATTCTGTTGCCTCAGCAGCTAGGGAAGAAAGGATTGTCCTACTGTAAGCCTGACCAAATGGTCAGTGATCAGAAAATTCACAATAAAAAAGTATTATGAAATTAATTAGTCAACATTTTATTACTTTGCAGTTAATTAACTAAGAGATGGTTCCTTGTATTTCATTACTTCCTATACGTACCTGCAAATCCTTCCCAAGGCACTGGTGCTCACCTTTTCAATTAATTTTACTCTGTTTTGTAGTTCCTGACCTCTGTCATTTTAACACACCAATCTAAAGATTCAGCGCAGCATAACTGCCTGAAGTATTAGATTAATTGAATGTATTCATATGGACTGTTTAAGGTATTTGCAGTAGGCTTGGTTCTTGGGCTTGCTGTTTGTGCAGATCACTATGTATACCAAGTGCATTTGTATTGAATTCCCCATGGTCAAGGCAACAGTGAACTGCTGCCGCACGAAAATCGATCCAAGCCACAAGGCCACTCCTGGAGGTCTCTTAGGAAGAGGCCAGCACTCCTCCTGAACAGTTATGGTAGGTTTCATATTCCTGCCTCATATAATTTTCTCTTTTACCCTAGTCTCTGAGCACATACTGAGACAGTGAGATCCTTGCGCATTTTGCAGAGTGGCATTATTGTTTTTAGTGAGTCTTTTACTCTCAGTAATCCAAAAAAATGTCCATTGTGTGTGGCGGTGGGTCAGCCCTGTGCTGC